>SJYC01082881.1:0-32491 GCA_006408675.1 Madoqua kirkii
AGGAGACCTGTGAAATTCTATCACTGAATTCTAAAATATATAATATGGAAACATAAATGTAATTTATTTAATATAAATTTATTTGTTTTAATTGGAGGCTATATAAATGTAATTTAGAAAGAGAACTTTCTCAGAGTGATAAATAACTTCAGGAAAAAGGTGAGATGAGTTTAATTTTGAAGTATAAAACTTTGAACATCCAAAGAGGGCTGCAAATAAAGGAGTCAAAGAACAGGCTAACATAATGGATAAAGTAGTGGAGATGTAACTAAATGTTGTGACAAGGGAAGGACAAACGTAGAAAATGTGCCAAAAATATAGGTTTAAGAAGAGAGATGATTAAAAAGAGAACAATGTGGGTAAGATTTAGGATATTTGAATATCAAAATAGGTGAAACTAAAACCTCAATATTTTGGCAACCTGATGCAAAGAATCGACTCACTGGAAAACACCCGGATGCTGAGAAAGATTGAAGGCAGGAGGAGAAGGGGACGACAGAGGATGAGATGATTGGAAGGCATCACTGACACGATGGACACGAGTATACGTAGGTTCCGGGAGTTGGTGATGGACAGGGAAGCCTGGTGTGCTGCAGTCCATGGGTTTGCAAAAAGTCAGACATGACTGAGTGACTGAACTGAACTGAATATCAGAATATTTAATTAATGATGGGAAAGACAACAGTATTTGATGTTTATTTTCCATAGATACTGGATATAAAAATCTGCATTTAGAGATTGATATCAAATATACTATACTATATATTAGGTATAGTTGCCTCAGAGAACACACTGGTCATAGCAAACACTCTTTACCAACAATACAAGAGATGATGCTACACATGGACATCTCAAAATGGTCACTACCAAAATTAGAACAATTATATTCTTTGCAGCCAAAAAGAGAGAAGCTCTATGTAGTCAGCAAAAAACAAGACCTGAATGTGACTATGGCTCAAATAATTAGCTCCTTATTGCAAAATTCAGGCTTAAATGGGAGAAAGTAGGGAAATCCACTAGGCCACTCATGTATGACCTAAATCACATGCCTTATGATTACACAGCGGAGTGCGACAAAGATTCAAGGGATTAGACAAGAGTGTCTGACGAGCTATGGATGGAGGCTCATAACACTGTGCCAAAGGTGATTACCAAAGCCATCCCCAAGAAACAGAAACGTAACAAGCAAATGATTGCAAGAGGAAGCCTTAAAATAGGTGGAAAAGAAGAGAAGTGAAAGGCAAAGGGGAAAGAGAAAGATATACTCATCTGAATGCAGAGCTCCAGAGAACAGAAAGGAGAATAGGAAAGTCATCCTAAAGTGGACAATGCAAAGAAACAGAGGAAAACAACAGAACTGGAAAGACTAGAGATCTCTTCAAGAAAAACAGAGATACCAAGGGAACATTTCATGCAAAGATGGGTATAAATTAGAACAATTATATTCTTTGCAGCCAAAAAGAGAGAAGCTCTATGTAGTCAGCAAAAAACAAGACCTGAATGTGACTATGGCTCAAATAATTAGCTCCTTATTGCAAAATTCAGGCTTAAATGGGAGAAAGTAGGGAAATCCACTAGGCCACTCATGTATGACCTAAATCACATGCCTTATGATTACACAGCGGAGTGCGACAAAGATTCAAGGGATTAGACAAGAGTGTCTGACGAGCTATGGATGGAGGCTCATAACACTGTGCCAAAGGTGATTACCAAAGCCATCCCCAAGAAACAGAAACGTAACAAGCAAATGATTGCAAGAGGAAGCCTTAAAATAGGTGGAAAAGAAGAGAAGTGAAAGGCAAAGGGGAAAGAGAAAGATATACTCATCTGAATGCAGAGCTCCAGAGAACAGAAAGGAGAATAGGAAAGTCATCCTAAAGTGGACAATGCAAAGAAACAGAGGAAAACAACAGAACTGGAAAGACTAGAGATCTCTTCAAGAAAAACAGAGATACCAAGGGAACATTTCATGCAAAGATGGGTATAATAAAGGACAGAAATGGCTAGGACTCAACAGAAGTAGAAGAGATTAAGAACAGGTGGCAGGAATACACAGAACTATACAAAAAATACCTTAATGACCCAGATAACCACAGAGCTGTGATCACTCATCTAAAACCAGACATCTTAGAGTACAAAGTCAAGTGGACCTTAGGAACTATTACTACAAACAAAATTAATGGAGGTGATAGAAGTCTAGCTAAGCTATTTCGAATCCTAAAAGATGATGCTGTTAATGTGCTGCAGTTAATATGCCAGCAAATTTGGAAAACTCATCAGTGGCCACAGGATTGGGAAAGGTCAGTTTTCATTCCAATCCCAAAGAAGGGCAATGCCAAAAAATCTTCAAACTACCATACAATTGTGCTCATTTCACATGCTAGCAAGATAATGCTCAAAATCCCTCAAGCCAAGCTTAACACTACATGAACCAAGAACTTCCTAATGTACAAGCTGAATTTAGAAAAGGGAGTGGAACGGAGAACAAATTCCCAGCATCCATTGAATCACAGAAAAAGCAAGAGAATTCCAGAAAAACACTTCCACCTCTGCCTTCTCTGACTACATTAAACTTTTTGACTGTGGTTCACAACAAACTGGAAAATTTTTCAAGAGATGGAAATACCAGACCACCTTAAAAGCCTCCTGAGAAATCTGTATGCAGGTCAAGAAGCAACAGAACCAGTCATGGAACAACAGACTGGTTCCAAATTGGGAAACGAGTATGTCAAGGCTGTATATTGACACCATGCTTATTTAACTTGTATATGGAGTACATTATAAGAAATGCTGAGCTGGATGAATCACAAGCTGGAATTAAGATTGGCAGGAGAAATAACAACCTGAGACAAGCAAATGATACCACTCTAATGGCAGAAAGCAAAGAGGAACTAATGGCAGAAAGGCAGGAGGAGAAGGGAGTGACACAGGATGAGATGGTTTGATAACATTAACAACTCAACAGACATAAGTTTAAGAAAACTCTGGGAGACCTTGAAGGATAGGGAAGCCTGGCATTACATTATAAGAAATGCTAGCTGGATGAATCACAAGCTGGAATTAAGATTGGCAGGAGAAATAACAACCTGAGACAAGCAAATGATACCACTCTAATGGCAGAAAGCAAAGAGGAACTAATGGCAGAAAGGCAGGAGGAGAAGGGAGTGACACAGGATGAGATGGTTTGATAACATTAACAACTCAACAGACATAAGTTTAAGAAAACTCTGGGAGACCTTGAAGGATAGGGAAGCCTGGCATGCTGCAGTCCATGGGGTAGCAAAGAGTTGAACAACTACAAAAGAGCTTCATTAAATAACACTAAATTAATTTGCATTTAGTATATTTTGTTTTTCAGTCCCTAAGTCACGTCCAGCTCTCTGTGACTTCATGGACGTCCCTCACATGCCACGTCCCTCACAGACATGCTATTTCTACTAACAGCTTCATCTAGAGAACAGAATGGTTACTGACTCCAGTATTCTTGCCTGGAGAATTCCATTGATAGCGGAGACTGGTGGGCTACTGGCCATGGGGTCACAAAGAGTCAGTCTTGACTGAAGCGATTTAGCAAGCAAGCAATATATATAAATATTCATCTAGTCTTCACATATACCTATCAGAACATATTATTTTTCCCATTTTACAGTCACAAGTGCTTAAACTGACTTGCACTCTCACCTAGCCAAAAAGAGGATGAGCCAATTTCCAAACATAGGCAATCTGGAAGAGACTAGATACTTTACATAGTCTCAAACTGTATAATTCTGAAATCTAAAGTGTTGGAAATTGAGACTAAAAACAAGAAAACCAACAAAAGTTAAGTAGGACATGACCACTTTCAAGGAGAATTTAAGATTCCCTTTTAGAAAGATCTTTGTACAATGTGCACATACAAAATGCACTCTGTCTAGAGTGGTGGATATTTTAGAACTAACGGGTGATGAGATGCAATAGGATAAAGGGACTAAAAGGGGAGAGAGAGAGAAGAGTAAATATAGCAGACTGCAAGATGGCCAATTGTGTTACTGATAGAAATGAATACCTTAGGAGAAAAAGTTCCAAGGTTTTATAAGCGATTTGAATTAGGTACTCCAGTATTCTTGCCTGGAGAATCCCATGGACAAAGGAGTCTGGTGGACTACAGTCCATGGGGTTGCAAAGTCAGATACAACTGAGTGACAAGCACAGGACAAATACTTCCAAAGGTCAGAGCTCAGAGAGATTTAATCTTTATAATAGAGATTACAGATAAAACAGTAATTTGCTTTATAGAGAATCTGAATGCAGAGACAAAAGAACAGGCAAATTGGTCAACAGTAGGTGTTATACCTGTGAATTCTGTATAATCCCAGAGCACAAAGTGCCTTACCCCTGCCTTAGGAGCACTTAGATTAATTCTGTTATTTTAAAAATATATACAGTTTAGAACTTGTCAGCTTTTATTTACAATTGAAGCCACTGCAGATTACTTGCTTCATTTAATAAATACCAAATTGAAAACTTTTTACCTATATACAACAGCCATTTTTAAAAAATAATTAAAGTGCTTAATTTTAAAAGATAAAATAATCTCATGTTGTTATCTAATTTTTAAAGTACAGAATTGTTATCTTCTGATTCTAAAAGATGGTACCCTTGAGGAGTTAATTCTTACATAGGTTGATAATGAGTCTGGGGCCCTCAAGGAGGAGAAAGGGGTCCAGGGCTATCAGGAAGAAGAAAAAGACAGAATTTTTTCTATATTTCTTTGTCTTAGTCACATAAAACTTTATATTCTTTAAGCCCAGAGCTAATGATTATACAACAAAAACCTCATCTTGCTCAGGGTATATTTCTCCTTAAGCTCTGTACAAATGATTATATGACAACAATGTGTCTTGCTCAAGGATGTTTCTCTTTCTTAACAAGAACCTTCTGACTAATCCTGTTATCTTATGTGGGAATGGGTCTGGTTCAGTTCAGTTCAGGAGCTCAGTCCTGTCGACTCTTTGCAACCTATGGACTGCAACAAGCCAGGCTTCCCTGTACCTTCCCTGTCCACTCCTGGAGCTTGCTCAAGCTCATGTCCATCAAGTCGGTGATGCCATCCAACCATCTCATCCTGTGTCTTCCCTTTCTCCTCCTGCCTTTAATCTTTCCCATTAGGGTCTTTTCCAATGAGTCAGTTCTTTGCATCAGGTTGCCAAAGTACTGGAGCGTCACCTTCAGCATTAGTACTTCCAATGAATATACAGGACAGATTTCCTTTAGGACTGACTGCTTTGATCTTGCTTTCCAAGGGACTCTCAAGAGTCTTCTCCAACACCACAATTCAAAAGCATCAATTCTTTTGTGCTCAGCTTTCTTTACAGTCCAACTCTCACATCCATACTGATTACTGGAAAAATCATAGCTTTGATTATATGGACTTTTGTCAGCAAAGTAATGTCTCTGCTTTTTAGTATGCTGTCTAGGTTGATCATAGCTTTTCTTCCAAGGAACAAGCATCTTTTAATTTCATGGCTGCAGTCATCATTTGCAGTGATTTTAGAGTCCAAAAAAATAAAGTCTGTCACTGTTTCCATTGTTTCCCCATCTATTTACCATGAAGTGATGGGATCAGATGCCATGACTGTTGTTTTTGGGGTGTTGAGGTTTTTGTTTTTTAGGTTCAAAGTCTTTTTTTTTAACTTTACAATATTATATTGGTTTTGGCTTTAAGCCAGCATTTTTGCTCTCCTCTTTCACTTTAATCAAGAGGCTCTTTAGTTCCTCCTCACTTTCTGCCATAAGGGTGGTGTCATCTGCATATCTGAGGTTATTGATATTTCTCCTGGCAGTCTTGATTTCAGCTTGTGCTTCATCCAGCTCGGCATTTCTCATAACGTACTCCGTATATAAGTTAAATAAGCACGGTGTCAATATACAGCCTTGACAAATTCCTTTTCCAATTTGGAACCAGTCTGTTGTTCCATGACTGGTTCTGTTGCTTCTTGACCTGCATACAGATTTCTCAGGAGGTAGGTAAGGTGGTCTGGTATTCTGATCCCTTGAAGATTTTTCCACATTGATGTGATCCACACAGTCAAAGGCTTTGGTGTAGTCAATAAAGCAGAAGTAGATGTTTTTCTGGAACTCTTGCTTTTTCAATGATCCAGTGGATGTTGGCAATTTGATCTCTGGTTCCTCTGCCTTTTCTAAATCCAGCTTGAACATCTGGAAACTCACAGTTCACAGACTGTTGAAGGCTGGCTTGGAGAATTTTGAGCATTACTTTGCTACCATGTGAGATGACTGCAATTGTGCGGTAGTTTGAACATTCTCTGGCATTAACCTTTCTTTGGGACTGGAAAGAAAACTGATCTTGTCCAGTGCTGCAGACACTGCTGAATTTTTCAAATTTGCTGGCATACTGAATGCAGTACTTTAACAACATCATCTTTTATGCTTTGAAACAGTTCAACTACCTTTGTTCATAGTAATGCTTCCTAACGCCCACTTGACTTCGCATTCCAGGATGTCTGGCTATAGGTGAGTGATCACACCATCATGGTTATCTGGGCCATGAAAATATTTTTTGTATAGTTCGTCTATGTATCCTTGCCACCTCTTCTGAATATCTTCTGCTTCTGTTAGGTTCGTACTTTTCTGTCCTTTATTGGGCCCATCTTTGCATGAAATGTTCTCTTGGTATCTTTAATTTTCTTGAAGAGATCTCTAGTCTTTCCCATTCTATTGCTTTCCTCTATTTCTTTGCACTGATCAACGAGGAAAGGTTTCTTATCTCTCCTTGCAATTATTTGGAACTCTGCATTTAAATGGGTATGTCTTTTCACCTTTGCCTTTAGCTTCTCCTCTTTTCTCAGCTATTTGTAAGGCCTCCTCAGACAACCATTTTGCTTTTTTACATTTCTTCTTCTTGGAGATGGTCTTCATCACTGCCTCCTGTACAATGTCACGAACCTCTGTCCATAGTTCTTCAGGTACTCTATCAGATCTGATCCCTTGAATCTATTTGTTACTTCCACTGTATAATCATAATGGATTTGATTTAGGTCATTCGTGAATGGTCTAGTGGTTTTGCTACTTTCTTCAATTTAAGTCTGAATTTGGCAGTAAGGAGTTCATGATCTGAGGCACAGTCAGCTCCATCTTGTTTTTGCTGATTGTATAGAGCTTCAACATCTCCAGTTGCAAAGAATATGATCAATCTGATTTTAGTATTGACCATCTGGTGATGTCCATGTGTAGTCTCTCTTGTGTTGTTACAAGAGGATGTTTGCTATGACCAGTGCGTTCTCTTGGGAAAACTCTATTAGCCTTTGCCCTGCTTCGTTTTGCATCCCAAGGCCAAACTTGCTTGTTAGTCCAGTTATCTCTTGACTTCTTACTTCTGCATTCCAGTCCATTACGATGAAAAGGACATCTTCTTTGGGGTCTGGTAAGACCTTTCTCGGAGAAGGCAATGGCACCCACTCCAGTACTATTGTTAGTCCTATTATCTTAAGATGGATATGGTGGGAGTGGGTCTGGTAAGATCATTCTATTGTTAGTAACCAACTGAAAAAGTATATAAGGCCTTGACAAGACTAGCAAGTGGGGCAGTCTCTGGCCCTCTTCTGATGTCTATGTCAGAAACTTCCTCTGTCGTTTTTCATTGTAATAAACTTCTGCGACACAAAATTCTGAGTGCCTGAAGCCTGGTCCCTGGTTCCTAAGCTAAATCTTCTTCAGAAATCACAAATCCAACATCATTTACCATAAAGCTATCACCCTGACATGAGCATTTGAAATAGCCTAAAATAATCAATATATTTTATTTCATATATATGTATTTATTTACTCTTTATTTCCAATGTAAATTTTTAGGGACTTCATGCTTTTTATGCATTGCATCTGAAAATTTATTTACCAATATTTTAGACTACGTTTCCTATTATGTTTGTGTAGGTCCAGCAGGTTTATGCAATTTTGCTAGATGAAGTCAAGGGCATGAGCTGCCATGAGTGTGGAAAGTATAAACCACCAAAAGACCAGAAACAGGACAAAGTTTTACCAATATTTTCAAACAATAATTCATCACCTTGATGTTGTTAATATCACTTGATTAATGTTTAGTGAATACTGTATAAAATAGGCAACTTAAAATAAATTTGATACTGTTGAACACCAAGAAGGGAATTAAATACTTCTCTCTTTCAGCATGCACAGTCACATATGTACATATGCCCACACATATGAGAAACATTTTTGAACATGTAAAAACTGCTTGTAACGGTCCTAACAAAACAAATTTTAGTAGTGAGCAGAGATAATGAAAATCGTTTTCTGTATGATTCTACTTTTCAAGGAAATTTTGATTTCACTGGATGGCAATATTAAAATGACAGCAGAAAAAAGAAACGATTAAATAGCAGAAAAAGAAGTTTCACAGGGGTTTTCTGGTGGTCCAGTAGTTAAGAATCTGCCTGCCAATGCAGAGGACACGGATCCAGTGCCTTGTCTGGAAAGACCTACATGCCTTGGGGCATCTTAATCCAGGAGCCACCGCCAAGCCTGAGAGCCCTTGAGCTCTCTGCAGCGAGAAAAGCCACCGCAGTGAGCAGCCCACACACTGCAACTAGAGAAGCCCACAGGCAGCAGCACAGACTCAGTGCACCCGAAAATAGGTTTTTTTAAGAAAAGAAAGGTCATAGGATTTTATATGAGTTATTGCCACATGAGTGGTTTATACAGTAATGCTAAGAACAAAGTAGTCAGAGCAATCTGGGAAGTAAATGAGATGAGAGTGCTCCCTCTAAAGGGTGGATAGGATTTCTATAATAACAGCAGGCAATGTTTATTGAATGCTTGCTATATGCGAAGACTATACTAAGTGCTAACATTTATTAATTCTTATAACAACATATGAGGATAAATATTTAATTTCACATAGTCACTGATTTTCACTTTCAAAAATGCTAGTTGTATTAGTTTAACTTAATAATATTATTACAGCCATTTTATAGATAAGGAAACTGAGGTACAAATAAATTAAGTAACCTGCCCAAGTTAAATGCTTAGAATGTGACCAAATCAGGGATCAAACTCATAGCATCTATTTCTTAATAAAGAAATAATATAATCAAGGCTTTGAGTAATAAAGTCAATGTAATTGGTCAGGCTGGGAGTAGGCTAAGGATATCTACTCATGGATTAAAATCTGCTATATATGATTCTATCCTTCATTACTGTGTAATATCCTTGAAAAATTGGACTATACATATTTTACCTATGTATTCTATATACTTCACACATAGGAAGATATCAAAGACATTTTAACAGTTATACTAAAGTTGCCTATCATGTCGATGAGTACCATTTTCCCATAAAAGCAATAATCAAGTGACCATGTGACTAGATAGAAGATACTATTCCCTCAAAAATCAGCTTTCAATATAATGGAGCAAAGAAAAGTTTCAAGGTAAATGGCTTTCAACTCAGCTGGAGACCATGCCATGTAAGAGTCATCTGGCTGGAATCTACTCACTACTAGGGTTTTGTTGGTGTTGTTCAGTGGCTCAGTCATGTCCGACTCTTTGAAACACCATTATATCCTTGAAAAATTGGACTATACATATTTTACCTATGTATTCTATATACTTCACACATAGGAAGATATCAAAGACATTTTAACAGTTATACTAAAGTTGCCTATCATGTCGATGAGTACCATTTTCCCATAAAAGCAATAATCAAGTGACCATGTGACTAGATAGAAGATACTATTCCCTCAAAAATCAGCTTTCAATATAATGGAGCAAAGAAAAGTTTCAAGGTAAATGGCTTTCAACTCAGCTGGAGACCATGCCATGTAAGAGTCATCTGGCTGGAATCTACTCACTACTAGGGTTTTGTTGGTGTTGTTCAGTGGCTCAGTCATGTCCGACTCTTTGAAACACCATGGACTGCAGCACACCAGGCTTCCTTATCCTTCACTAGCTCCTGGAGTTTGATCAAACTCATGTCTATTGAGTCGGTGATACCACCCAACCATTTTATCCTCTGTTGTCCCCTTCTCCTCCTGTGTTCAATCTTTCTCAGTATCAGGGTCTTTGCCAATGAGCCAGCTCTTCAAATCAAGTTGGCCAAAGTACTGCAGCTTCAGCTTCAGCATCAGTCCTTCCAGTGAATATTCAGGATTGATTTTCTTAAGGACTGACAGGTTTGATCTCCTTACTAGGCTGGGATAGTCTCAATACTTAAAGAGAAAGATACTGATGTACATATTGGCCAAGGGAGAGGATCTTATATTACTTTTGCTATATTTACATAATTACCACTTTTGTACTTTAAATTTAATGAAACATTTGCAAAATAGGCCAGATAATCCAGGTCTAGCAATTACTCTCCAATTAACAATTTAAAAAATAAAATAAAAACAAAACCTCTTAAATTCACAAAGGATGTACAAACTTTTGCTACTTTAAAATTAAAGGATTTTCTATGTAGAGGATCATGTCATCTGCAAAGAGTGAGAGTTTTATTTCTTCTTTTCCAATTTGGATTCCTTTTATTTCTTTTTCTGCTCTGATTGCTGTGGCCAAAACTTCCAGAACTATATTGAATAGTAGTGGTGAAAGTGGGCACCCTTGTCTTGTTCCTGACTTTAGGGGAAATGCTTTCAATTTTTCAACATTGAGGATAATGTTTGCTGTGGGTTTGTCATATATAGCTTTTATTATGTTGAGGTATGTTCCTTCTATTCCTGCTTTCTGGAGAGTTTTTATCATAAATGGATGTTGAATTTTGTCAAAGGCCTTCTCTGCATCTATTGAGATAATCATATGACTTTTATTTTTCAATTTATTAATGTGGTGAATTACGTTGATTGATTTGCGGATATTGAAGAATCCTTGCATCCCTGGGATAAAGCCCACTTGGTCATGGTGTATGATCTTTTTAATGTGTTGTTGGATTCTGATTGCTAGGATTTTGTTCAGAATTTTTGCATCTATGTTCATCAGTGATATCGGCCTATAGTTTTCTTTTTTTGTGGCATCCTTGTCAGGTTTTGGTATTAGGGTGATGGTGGCCTCATAGAATGAGTTTGGTAGTTTTCCTTCCTCTGCAATTTTCTGGAAGAGTTTCAGTAAGATAGGTGTTAGCTCTTCTCGAAATTTTTGGTAGAATTCAGCTGTGAAGCCGTCTGGACCTGGGCTTTTGTTTGTTGGAAGATTTCTGATTACAGTTTCAATTTCCATGCTTGTGATGGGTCTGTTAAGATTTTCTATTTCTTCCTGGTTCAGTTTTGGAAAGTTGTACTTTTCTAAGAATTTGTCCATTTCTTCCAAGTTGTCCCTTTTGTTGGCATATAGTTGCTGATAGTAGTCTCTTATGATTCTTTGTATTTCTGTGTTGTCTGTTGTGATCTCTCCATTTTCATTTCTAATTTTGTTGATTTGATTTTTTTCTCTTTGTTTCTTGATGAGTCTGGCTAATGGTTTGTCAATTTTATTTATCCTTTCAAAGAACCAGCTTTTTGCTTTGTTGATTTTTGCTATGGTCTCTTTTGTTTCTTTTGCATTTATTTCTGCCCTAATTTTTAAGATTTCTTTCCTTCTACTGGCTCTGGGGTTCTCTATTTCTTCCTTTTCTAGTTGCTTTAGGCGTAGAGTTAGGTTATTTATTTGACTTTTTTCTTGTTTCTTGAGGTATGCCTGTATTGCTATGAACTTTCCTCTTAGCACTGCTTTTATAGTGTCCCACAGGTTTTGTGTAGTTGTGTTTTCATTTTCATTCGTTTCTATGCATATTTTGATTTCTTTTTTGATTTCTTCTGTGATTTGTTGATTATTCAGAAGGGTGTTGTTCAGCCTCCAAATATTGGAATTTTTAATAGCTTTTCTCCTGTAATTGAGATCTAACCTTAGTGCATTATGATCAGAGAAGATGCTTGGAATAATTTCAATTTTTTTGAATTTATCAAGGTTAGCTTTGTGGCCCAGGATGTGATCTATCCTGGAAAAGGTTCCATGTGCACTTGAAAAAAAGGTGAAATTCATTGTTTGGGGGTGAAATGTCCTATAGATATCAATTAGGTCTAACTGGTCTATTGTATCATTTAAAGTTTGTGTTTCTTTGTTAATTTTCTGTTTAGTTGATCTGTCCATAGGTGTGAGTGGGGTATTAAAGTCTCCCACTCTTATTGTGTTATTATTAATTTCCCCTTTCATGCTTGTTAGCATTTCTCTTATATATTGAGGTGCTCCTATGTTGGGTGCATATATATTTATAATTGTTATATCTTCTTCTTGGATTGATCCTTTAATCATTATGTAGTGGTCTTCTTTGTCTCTTTTCACAGCCTTTGTTTTAAAGTCTATTTTATTGGATATGAGTATTGCTACTCCTGCTATCTTTTGGTCTCTATTTGCATGGAAGATCTTTTTCCAGCCCTTCACTTTCAGTCTGTATGTGTCCGTTGTTTTGAGGTGGGTCTTGTAAGCAGCATATATAGGGATCTTGTTTTTGTATCCATTCAGCCAGCCTTTGACTTTTGGTTGGGGCATTCATCCCATTTACATTTAAGGTAATTATTGATAAATATGCTCCTGTTGCCATTTACTTTATTGTTTTGGGTTCGGGTTTATATGCTCTTTTTGTGTTTCCTGTCTAAAGTCTATCCTTTAGCATTTGTTGGAGAGCTGGTTTGGTGGTGCTGAATTCTCTCAGCTTTTGCTTGTGTGTAAAGCTTTTGATTTCTCTTTCATATCTAAATGAGATCCTTGCTGGGTACAGTAGTCTTGGCTGTAGGTTATTCTCTTTCATCACTTTAAGTATGTCTTGCCATTCCTTCCTGGCCTGAAGAGTTTCTATTGAAAGATCTGCAGTTATTCTTATGGGGATCCCCTTGTGTATTATTTGTTGTTTTTCCCTTGATGCTTTTAATATTTGTTCTTTGTGTTTGATCTTTGTTAATTTGATTAATATATGTCTTGAGGTGTTTCACTTTGGGTTTATCCTGTTAAGCACTCTCTGGGTTTCTTGGATTTGGGTGAGTATTTCCTTCCCCATTTTAGGGAAGTTTTCAACTATTATCTCCTCAAGTATTTTCTCACAGTCTTTCTTTAAGTCTTCTATTTTTGGGACTCCTATAATTCGAATGTTGGAACGTTTTATATTGTCCTGGAGGTCTCTGAGGTTGTCCTCATTTCTTTTAATTCATTTTACTTTTTTCCTCGCTGATTCCTTTATTTCTACCATTCTATCTTCTATTTCACTAACCCTATATTCTGACTCCGTTATTCTACTATTTGTTGCCTCTAGAGTGTTTCTGATCTCTCGAGTAGGGACAGGTGGGTCGGGGAAATTCCTGGGCCAGCACAAAGGTGTGACGGAGGCTTTCAAGGTCCAAGAGGGAAGGGATGATTTACCCGTCATGACGCAGCAGACAAGAGCCTCACCCCATCTGCAGGGGAGAAGCTCCTGGTTTTACTCCAGTTGCAACAGGGTCCTCTTGAGTTACGATGTGGACTCCAGGGACCCACTCCTGTAATTCGGGAGAGGCCAGTCTCCGTTAAAGCTGTGAGGAGCCTCTGGGGATTCCTCCACAGTAGGCGCCGGGTCCTCAGTCCTCGTCTGGAGCTGAGGCCAGAGCTTGAGCTTTCCTCACCCATGCTGACATGGGTCTTGTGGTTCCCCTAGAGGCCCCAAAGTGGAGACAGGCCTTGTCTCGCGTGGAGCCATGCATGGCCGCTTACCCCCTGAGATGCAGCAGCAGTGTCCGGCTCCCCATCGAGCGAACACAGGGATCTGTGGCTTGCCCTTGAGGTATGCCAGTGTTGTCAAACGTGCCAGCATGGCATGAGCCGATCCTCGGGATGACAGTCGAGGCAGAGCAGGGCAGTCAGGTTCATCTGGAGTGGACGAGGCATTTGGGGGTTTTGGGGGATGGTGGCCCAACCCCTGGTGTTTCTCTCAACTTTCCTGGTGCAAGCACCTCCTTTTGGGATGTGATCGGATTGCCAGCAACCCTTTCCCAATGGAGCAGGGAAAGGGACGCTCATCTGGAGCTGAGCAGAGAAAAATGGGGTCCTCTTGAGGCGTGGTGGTACCCTTAGTGTTCCTCTCGAGTGGGTACGGGAGGGTCGGGGAACTTGGTGGGTCACAGCAAGGGTGTGAAGGAGCCTCTCCAGGTCAAATAGGAAGAGATGATTTCCCCTGAGACATCACAGAGGACAAGGGCCTCATCAGCCTTCAGGGGAGAAGCTCCTGGTTTTTCTCGAGTTGTGGTGGGGTCCTCTCAAGTTACAACGTGGACCCCAGCTACTAGCCCCTGTGTCCTCAGGAGTGGCCAATCTCTGTGCCAGTTGTGAGGGGCCTCTACGGATTCCTCCCCAGTCAGCATCAGGTATTCAGTCCTCGTCTGGAGCTGAGGCTGGAGCCTGAGCTTTCCTTGCACTTGCTGACATGGATATTGGTGTTCCCCTGGAGCCCCAATGGTAGGGCAGTTTGGCCTAGTTTCGTGTGGAGACATGCACAGCCACTTTCCTTCTGAGCTGCAGCAGCAGTGTCAGGCTCCCCATTGAGCAGACACAGGGATCTGTGGCTTGCCCTCGAGGTACCCCAGGGCAGTCACACACGCCAGCATGGCGTGAGTTGATCCTTGGGGTGACAGTTGAGACAATGCAGAGCAGTTGACCTGAAGGAGATGAGGCATTTGGGGTCTTGGGCTATGGTAGCTCAACCCCTGGTGTTCCTCCTGACTCTCCAGGGTCAACAGCCTCCACTTGGGATGTGAGGGGAGCGCCAGAAATCCTTTCCTGATGGAGCAGGGAAAGGGACCCTCATCTGGAGCTGAATAGTGGATAACAGGGCTCCTCTTGAGTCACAGCGAGAACCCTGTGGTCCACTCGAGTGGGGAAGGGTGGGTTGGGGAATTTTGTCGACCACACCAAGGTTGTAAAAGAGTCTTTCAAGGTCCAAGTGGGAAGGGATGATTTCTCCCGAGATGCCAGAGCTGACAAGGGCCTCACCCCGCCTGCAGGGCAGAAGCTCCTGTTTCTTCTTGAGTTGCATCAGGGTCCTTTCAAGTTAAGATGCAGACCCTAGGGACCGCCCCTGTGGACTCAGGAGAGGCCAGTCTCTGAGTCAGTTGCCAGGGGCTTCTGCGGATTCCACCCCAGTTAGCGCTGGGTCCTCAGTCCTCGTCTGGAGGTGAGGCCAATCCTGAACTTTACTCGCCCATGCTGACATAGGCCCTGGGGTTCCTCTAGAGCCCCCACAGGGGAGTGGGGAAGCCCCTCGCATGGAGACGTGCAGAGCCGCTTACCCCCCGAGCTGCAGCAGCAATATCAGCTCCCTGTCGAGCGGACAGAGTGATTTGTGGCTTGCCCTTGGGGAACCCCAGGGCTGTCAAACGTGCCAGCGTGGCAAGAGTCGATCCTCGGGGTGACAGTCAAGACAGTGCAGAGCATTCAGGTGCATCTGGAGTGGATAAGGCATTTGGGGGTCTTGGGGAATGCTCACACGTACCTTGGTGTTCCTCTTGACTCTCTTAGTGCAAGCACCTACTCTTGGGATGCAAGGGGAGTGCCATGAATCATTTCCGGACAGAGCAGGGAAAGGGACCTTCATCTGGAGCTGAGCAGGGAAAATGGGGCTTCTCTTGAATTGTGGCGAGACCCTCGGTGTTCCTCTTGAGTGGGGAGGGGTGGGTCGGGGAACTTCGTGGGTCACAGCAAGGGTGTGAAGGAGCCTTTTGAGGTCCAAGAGGGAAGGGGTGATTTCCCCAGAGATGCTGAGTGGACAAGGGCCTCACCCCGCCTGCAGGGGAGAAGCTCCTGGTGTTTCTCGAGTTGTGGAGGGGTCCTCTTGAGTTATGATGGGGACCCCAGGGACCCGCCCCTGTGGTCTCAGGAGAGAACACTCTCTGTGCGATTTGCGAGGGGCCTCTGGGGATTCCTTCTTGGTTGGCGCCGGGTCCTCAGTCCTCATCTGGAGCTGAGGCCGGAGCCTGAGCTTTCCTTGCTCGTGCTAACATGGGTCTTGGAGTTTCCCTGGAGCCCCCACAGGGGAGGCAGGACTCGTCTCGCATGGAGCAGTGAATGGCCGCTTACCCCCCGAGCTGCAGCAGCAGTGTCAGGCTCCCTGTCGAGCAGACACAGTGATCTGTGGCTTGCCCTCCGGGTACCTCAGGGCTGTCACACGTGCCAGCATGGCGTGAGTCAATCCTCGAGAAGACAGTTGAGACAGAGCAGGGCATTCAGGTTCATCTGAAGTGGACGAGGCATTTGGGGTTCTTGGGGAAAGGTGGCATGATCCCTGGAGTTCCTCCAGACTCTCCTGGTGTGAACGACTCTCTTGGGAGGCAAAGGGAGTGCCAGGAATACTTTCCCAATGGAACAGGGAAATAGACCATCATCTAGAGCTGACAGGGGGAAAATAGCACTCCTCTTGAGTCACAGCAGGACCCTCGATGTTCCTCTCAAGTGGGGACGGGTGGGTCAGAGAACTTCTTGGGTTACAGCAAGTGTGTGAAGGAGCATTTTGAGGTCCAAGATGGAAGGGGTGATTTTCCCCAAGATGCCACAGTGGACAAGGGCCTCAACTCACCTGCAGGGGACAATCTCCTGGTTTCTCTTAAGTTAAGGCAGGGTCTTCTTCAGTTATGACGGAGACCCCACAGACCCGCCCCTGTGGCCTCAGGAGAGGCCAGTCTCTGTGTGAGTTGTGAGCCACCTCAAGGGATTCCTCCCCAGTCAGCACCGGTCCTCAGTCCTCATCTGGAGCTGAGGTTGGAGCCTGAGCATTCCTCGAGTGTGCTGACATGGGTCTTCGGGTTCGCCTGAATCCCCCACAGGGCAGTCAGGCCTCGTCTCGCATGGAGACATGCAAGAAAGCTTACCTCCCCAGTTGCAGCAACAGTGTCAGGCTCCACGTTGAGCAGACACAGGGATGTGTAGCTTTACCTCGAGGTACCCCAGGGCTTTTGCACATGCCAGCATGGCATGAGTCGACCCTCAGGGTGACAGTCGACACAGTTCAAGGTAGTCAGGTTTATCTGGAGTGAAAGAGGCATTTGGGGGACTTAGAGAATGGGGTCACGACCCCTGGTGTTCCTCCCGACTCTCCTGATGGGAGTGCCTCATCTTTGGGTCGAGGGGAGCACCAGGAATCCTTTCCCAATGGAGCAGGGAATAGGACCCTCATCTGGAGCTGAGCAGGGGAAAACAGGCCTCCTGCTTTGTTGTGGTGGGGACTCGGTGGTCCACTCAAGTGTGGACGGGTGGATTTGGGAACTTTGTGTGTCACAGCCAGGGTGTTAAGGAGCCTTTCAAGGTCCAAGAGGGAACGGGTGATTTCCCCCGAGATGCCACAGCAGACAAGGGCCTCACCCGGCCTGCAGGGGAGAAGCTCCTGGTTTTTCTCGAGTTGCTGCAGGATCCTCTTGAGTTTCGACAGGGACCCCAGGGATACACCCCTGTGGCCTCAGGAGAGGCCAGTCTCCATGCAAGTTGTGAGTAGCCCCTGGGGATTCCTCCCCAGTTAGCGCCGGTCCTCAGTCCTCGTCTGGAGCTGAGGTCGGAGCCTGAGCTTTCCTTGCCCATGCAGATGTGAGTCTTGGGGTTCTCCTGGAGCCCCCACAGGGGAATCAGGCCTCATCTCGTGTGGAACTGTGCACAGCTGCTTTCCTCTCGAGCTGCAGCAGCAGTTTCAGGCTCACCATCGAGTGGACACAGGGATCTGTGGCTTGCCCTCGAGGTACCCCAAGGCTGTCACACGTGCCAGGGTGGCGTGAGACAATCCTCACGATGACAGTCGAGGTAGTGCAGGGCAGTGAGATTCATCTCAGGTGGATGAGGCATTTGGGGGCATGCGGAATGGGGGCACGACCTAGGTGTTTTTCCCGACTCTCCTGGTGCTAGTGCCTCCTCTTGGGATTGCGCAGGGGGGCGCCAGGAATCCTTTCCCGATGGAGCAGGGAAAGGGACCCTCATCTGGAGCTGAACAGGGGACAACAGGGCTCCTCAAGGGTCATGGCGGGACCCTCGTGGTCCACTCGAATGGGGATGGGTGGGTCTGGGAACTTCGTGGGTCACACCAAGGGTGTGAAGGGTTCTTTTGAGGTCCAAGTGTGAAGGGGTGATTTCCTCTGAGATGCTGCAGTGGACAAGGGCCTCACGCTGCTTACAAGGCCGAAGCTCCTGGTTTTCCTCGAGTTGCTGCATGGACCCCAGTGACCCGCCTCTGTGGCCTCAGGAGAGTCCCGTCTCTGTGCAAGTTTCCAGGGATCTCTGGGGATTCCTCCCCAGCTGGCGCCACGTCCTCTGTTTTTTCTGGAGCTGAGGCTGGAACATGAGATTTCATCGCCTATGCTGACATGGAACTTCGGTTTCCCCTGGAGCATCCACAGGAGAGTCAGGCCTCGTCTCGGGTGGAGACGTGCACAGCCGCTTTCATCCCGAGCTGCAGTAGCAGTGTCAGACTGCCTGTTGAAAAGACACAGGGCACTGTGGCTTGCCTTTGAGGTGCCACAGGGCTCTCACACATGCCAGTGTGGCATGAGTCTATCCTCGGGGTGACAGTCGAGGCACTGAAGGTCAATCAGGCTCATCTGTAGTGGACTGAGGCATTTGGGGCTCTTGGGAATGGTGGCACAATGCTAGAGTTCCTCTCGACTCTCCTGGGGTGAGCACCTCCTCTGGGAAGGCGAGGGCAGTGCCAGGAACCCTTTCCCAGTGGAGCAGGGAAAAGGACCCTCATCTGAACCTGAGCAGGCCAAAACGGGGCTCCTCTTGAGTCACAGCAGGACCCTCAGTGTTTCTCTCGATTGGGGACGGGACGAGTGGGTCGGGGAACTTCTTTGGTCAGAGCAAGGGTGTGAAGGAGCCTTTCAATGTCCCAGATGGAAGGGTGATATCCCCCGAGACACCACAGCGGACAAGGTACTCAACCCGCCTACATGGGAGAAGTTTCTGGTTTTTCACGAGTTGTGCCATTCCTCTCGAGTTACGACGGGTACCCCAGGGACCCGCCCCTATGGCATCAGGAGAGGCCAGTCTCTGTGCGAGTTGTGACAGGCCTCTAGGGATTCCTCCTCAGTCAGCACCAGGTCCTCAGTTCTCGTCTGGAGCTGAGGCCAGAGCCTGAGCTTTCTTCACCCGAGCTGACATGGGTCATGGGGTTACCCTGGAGCCCCCACTGGTGAGTAGAGCCTCGTCTTACATGGAGACGTGCACAGTCACTTTCCTCCCAAGCTCCAGCAGCAGTGTCAGGCTCCCTGTCGGGTGGGCACACAGATCTGTGGCTTGTGCTCCAAGTACCCCAGGGCTGTCACACATGCCAGCGCGGCATGAGTCGATCCTCAGGGTGACAGTCGAGGCAGTGCAGGGCAGTCAAGTTCATCTGGAGTAGACGAGGCACTTGGGGGTCTTGGAGAATGGTGGCACGACCCCTGGTGTTCCTCCCGATTCTCCTTGAGTGAGCACCTCCTCTTGGGATGTGAAGGGACTGCCAGGAATCCTTTGCAGACAGAGAAGGGAAAGGGACCCTCATCTGCAGCTGAGCAGCAGAAAACCTGGCTCCTCTTGAGTCGTGGCGGGACCCCCAGTGTTCCTCTCGAGTGGGGACAGGTGGGTCGGAAAATTTCGTGGGTCACAGGAAGAGTGTGAAGGAGTCTTTTGAGGTCCAAGAGGGAAGGAGTGATATCCCTGGAGAGGTCGAAGCGGAAAAGGGTCTCACCCCGCCTGCAGGGGAGAAGTCCCTGGTTTTACTCGAGTTGTGGCGGGGTTTTCTCTAATTATGGAGGGGACCCAGAGACCCCCCCCTGCCTTGTGACCTCAGGATAGGCCAGTCTCCATGCGAGTTGTGAAGCTCCTCTGGAGATTCCTCCCCAGTTGGCACCGGGTCTTCAGTCCTCACCTGGAGCTGAGGCCTAGCCTGAGCTTACCTCGCCTGTCCTGACATGGGTCTTAGGTTCCCCTGGAGCCTCCACAGGAGAGTCAGGCCTCATCTCACATGGAGACATGCACATCCGCTTTCCTCCTGAGCTGCAGCAGCTGTGTCAGGCTCCCCGTCGATGGGACACAGGGATCTGTCACTTGCACTCGAGGTGCCACAGTGCTGTTACATGTGCCAGCGTGGTGTAATCAATGCTCGGGGTGACAGTCGAGGGAGTGCTGCCCAATCAGGTTCATCTGAAGTGGACTGAGGTATTTGGGGATCTTGGGAATGGTGGCATGACCCCTGGAGTTCCTCACCACTCTCCTGGGGGGAGCGCCTCCTCTTGGGAGGCCAGGGGAGTGTCAGGAATCCATTCCCAAAGGAGCAGGTAAAGGCACCCTCATCCTGAGCTGAGCAGGGTAAAATGGGGCTCCTCTTGAGTCGTGGCAGGACCCTTGGTGTTCCTCTCGAGTGGGGACGGGTGGGTCGGGGAACTTCTTGGGTCACAGCAAGGGTGTGAAGGAGCCTTTTGAGGTCCAATAGTGAAGGGGTGATTTCCCCCAAGAGGCTGCAGCGGACAAGTGCCTCACCTTGCTAGCAGGGGAGAAAATCCTGGTTTTTCTGGAGTTGCATAAGGGTCCTCTCGAGTTACGATGGGGACCCCAGGGAACTGCCCCTATGGCCTCAGCAGAGGCCAGTCTTTGTGCGAGTTGGGAGGGTCCTCTGGGGAGTCCTCTCCATTAGGCTCAGAGTACTCAGTCCTTGTCTGGAGCTGAGGTTGGCGCCTGAGCTTTCCTTGCCCATGCTGACATGGGTCTTAAGGTTCCCCTGGAGCATCCACAGAGGAGACAGGCCTCATCTCGCATGGAAAGGTGCATGGCCGCTTTTCCACCGAGCTGCAGCAGCAGTGTCAGAATCCCCATCGAGTGGACATAGGAATCTGTGGCTTGCCCTCGCGGTGCCACAGGGCTGTCACACTTGCCATCGTGGCTTGAGTCGATCCTCGGGGTGACAGTAAGGCAGTGCAGGGCAGTCAGGTTAATCTGGAGTGGACTGAGGCTTTTGGGGTTCTTGGAAAATGGTGGCATGACCCCTCGAGTTCCTCCTGACTCTACTGGGGTCAGCGCCTCCTCTTGGAGGGGAGGGGAGCACCTGGAATCCTTTCCCGATGAAGGAGGGAAAGGGACCCTCATCTGGAACTAATAAGGGGAAAACGGGTCTCCTATTGAGTAACTCTGGGACCCTCGGTGTTCCTTTTGAGTGGGGATGGATGGATTGGGAACTTCGTGGGTCACAGCAAGAGTGTGAAGGAGCCTTTTGAGGTCCCAGAGGGAAGGGGTGATTTCCCGAGATGCCGCAGTGGACAAGGGCTTCACCTTGACTGCACGGGAGAAGCTCCTGGTTTTTCTCGAGTTACAGTGGGGTCCTTTTGAGTTATGATGGGGACCCCAGGGACCCACCCCTGTGGCCTCAGGAGAGGCCAGGCTCTGTGAGAGTTGCCAGGAGCCTCTGGGGATTCCTCCCTAGTCAGCGCCGGGTGCTCAGTCCTCAGGCCTGAGCCTGAGCTTTCTTTGCCTGTGCTTACATGGGTCTTGGGGTTCTCTTAGAGCCACCACTGTGGAGTCAGGCCTCGTCTCACATGGAGACGTACACAGCCGCTTTCTTCCCAAGCTGTAGTAGCAGTGTCAGGCTCCCCGTCGAGTGGACAGAGTGATCTGTGGCTTGCCCTTGGGGAACCCCAGGGCTGTCAAACGTGCCAGCATGGCAAGAGTTGATCCTCAGGGTGACAGTCGAGGCAGTGCAGGGCATTCAGGTTCATCTGGAGTGGGCTGAGGCATTTGAGGTTCTTGGAGAATGGTGGCACTAGCCCTGGTGTTCCTATCGACTCTCTTGGTGTGAGTGCCTCCCCTTGGTATGCAAGGGGAGCACCAGGGATCCTTTCCCGATGAAGCAGGGAAAAGGACCCTCACCTGGAGCTGAGCAGAGAAAACGGGGCTTCTCTTGAGTCTTGGCGGGACCCTCAGTGATTTTCTCGAGTTGGATGGGTGGGTTGGGGAACTTGGTGGATCGCAGTAAGCTGGGAAGGAGCCTTTCGAGGTCCAAGAGGGAAGTGGTGATTTCCTCTGAGACTCCACAGCAGACAAGGGCCTGACTCTGCCTGCAGGGAAGAAGCTCCTGTTTTTTCTCGAGTTGTGGCAGGGTCGTCTCGAGTTACGACGGGCACCCCAGGGTACCACCTCGTGGCCTCAGGAGAGGCCAGTCTCCGTGTGAGGTGCCAGGGGCCTCTGAGTATTCCTCCCTAGTTGGCGCCGGGTCGTCAGTCCTCCTCTGGAGCTGAGGCCAGAGCCTGAGCTTTCCTCGTTCCTGCTGATATGGGTCTTGGGGATCTCCTTGAGTGCCCACAGGGGAGTCAGTCCTCGACTTACGTGGAGACGTGTATGGCTGCTTTCCTCCCGAGCTGCAGCAGCAGTGTAAGGCTCCCCGTCGAACAGACACAGGGAACTGTGGCTTGCCCTCAAGGTGCACAGGGCTGTCACACATGCCAGCGTGATGTGAGTCAGTCCTCGGGGTGACAGTCAAGGCAATGCAGGGAAGTCAGTTTCATCTGGAGTGGATGAGGCATTTGGGGGTCTTGGGGAATGGTGGCAAGACCCCTGGTGTTCCTCCCGACTCCCCTGGTACGAGCGCCTCCTTTTGGGATGTGAGGGGAGCACCGGGAATCCTTTCCCAAAATAGCAGGAAAGGCTCCCTCATTGGAGCTGAGCAGGGGATAACGGGGCACCTCTTGAGTTGCCCCTGGACCATCGATGTTCTTCTTGAGTGGGGACAGTGGGTCGGGGAAATTTGTGGGTCACAGCAAGGGTGTGAAGGAGCCTTTCAAGATCCAAGAGGGAAGGGATGATATCCCCCAAGACGCCACAGTGGACAAGGGCTTCACCCTGCCTGCAGGGGAGAAGCTCCTGGTTTTTCTCATGTTGTGGTAGGGTCCTCTTGAGTTATGACAGGGACCCCAGGGACCCACCCTTGTGGCCTCAGGAGAGGCCAGTCTCCGTACAAGATCGAGGGGCCTCTGGGGATTCCGCCCCAGTCAGCGGTGGGTCCTTGGTCTCATCTGGAGCTGAGGCCAGAGCCTGAGCTTTCCTCGCCCATGCTAACAAGGGTCTTGGGGTTCCCCTGGAGCCTCCAGAGGGGAGTTTGTCCTTGTCTTGCATGGAGACATGCACAGCTGATTTCCTCCAGAGCTGCAGCAGCAGTGTCATGCTCCCCGTTGAGCAGACACAGGGATCTGTGGCTTTCCCTTGAGGTGGCACAGGGCTGCCAAACGTGCCAGTATGAAGGGAATTGATCCTCAGGGTGTCAGTTGAGGCAATGCAGAGCAATCAGGTTCATCTGGAGTGGACTGAAGCATTTGGGGGTGTTGGGGAATGGTGGAAGGACTCCTGGAGTTGCTCCCGAATCTCCATGGGTGAGCGCCTCCTCTTGAAATGTGAGGCAAGTGCTGAGAATCCTTTCCTGGTGGAGCAGGAAAGGGACCCTGATCTGGAGCTGAGCACGGGAAAACAGGGCTCCTCTTGAGTCGCAGTGGGACCCTCGGTGTTCCTCTCCAGTGAGGATGGGTGGGTCAGGGAAATTTGTGGGTTGCAGCAAGGGTGTGAAGGAGCCTTTCAAGGTCCAAGAAGGAAGGGGTGATATCCCACGAGTCAGCACAGTGGACAATTTCCTCACCCCGCCTGCAGAAAAGAAGCTCTTGATTTTTCTCCAGTGGCAGAGGGGTTCTGTCGAGTTAGGACACCGACCCCAGGGACCCGCCCCTGTGGCCACAGGAGGAGCTAGTCTCCATGTGAGTTGTGAGGGGCCTCTGGGGATTCCTTCCCAGTCGACACCGGAACCTCAGTCTTCATCTGGAGTTGACACCAGAGCCTGAGCTTTCCTCACCCGTGCTGACATGGGTCTTGGGGATCCCAAGGGGCCTCCACATAGGAATCAGGCCTTGTCTCGTGTGGAGACGTGCACAGCCACTTTCCTACCAAGCTTCAGCAGCAGTGTTAGTGTCCCCATTGAGCAGATCTGTGCCTTGCCCTGAGGTGCCACAGGGCTGTCACAAGTGCCAGCATGGCGTGAGTCAATCCTCGGGGTAAATTTCAAGGCAGTGAAGGGCATTCAGGTTGATCTGGAGTGGACTGAGGCATTTGGGGGTCTTGGTGAATGGTGGCATGACCCCTGGAGTTCCTCCCGACTCTCCTGGGGCGAGCGCCTTTTCTTGTAGGGCGGGGAAACCACCGGGAATCCTTTCCCGACGGAGCAGGAAAGGGACCTTCATCTGGAGCTGAGCAGGGGAAAACGGGGCTCCTCTTGAGTCACGGTGGGATGTTCGGTGTTCCTCTCAGGTGGGGACGGGTGGGTCGGGGAACTTCGTGAGCAAGGGTGTGAAGGAGCCTTTCGAGGTCCCAGAGGGAAGGGGTGATTTCCCCCGAGACACCACAGCAGACAAGGGCCTCACCCCACCTGCAGGGGAGAAGCTCCTGGTTTTTCTCGAGTTGCGATGGGGTCCTCTCAAGTTACAATGTCAAGGGACCTGTCCCTGTGGCCTCAGGAGAGGTCAGCCTCTGTGTGAGTTGTGAGGGGTCTATGGGGATTCCTCCCCAGTCGGCACCGAGTCCTCAGTCCTCCTCTGGAGCTTAGGCCGGAGCTTGAGCTTTCTTCACTCGTTCTGACATGGGTCTTGAGGTTCACCTGGAGCCTCCACAGGGGAGTCAGGCCTCATCTCACGTGGAAGCATGCACAGCCGCTTTCATGCCGAGCTGCAGCAGCAGTGTCAGGCTCCCCATTGAGCAGACACAGGTATCTGTGTCTTGTCCTCAAGGTTCCACAGGGCTGTTACACGTGCCAGCGTGGCATGAGTCGGTCCTCGGGGTGACAGGGTTGAGGCAGTGCATGGGAATCAGGTTCATCTGGAGTGGACTGAGGCATTTGGGTATCTTGGGGAATGTTGGCATGCCAGGGTCCAGCCTGGTGGATCCAGGGAATTTGAAGTGGAGACGGCGTTGGCAAGGAAATATTTATTTTTTCATTAATATGGAAATATAAAGTTAGATTAAGAACAATAGTGTAGGAGGAAAATTAAATGGAGAAAGAAGGCTGAATAACTTGCGTTGGGGGGAAGGCTAATAAAATCTCTGGACAAGAGATTTGCACCACCTATGAGGCGCCACTAGAGGGAAGCAGAGGGAGTAAAGGAGCAGGAGAAAGACATGGGGGGAACCAAGTTCCCAGGAAACTAGGCCGAGAGACTAGACTGAGAAACTGGTCCATCCTTTATTGTTCAAAATGTCTTATATGCTTTTGATAAAACATGAAGGTCAGTGGGTGCACAGTTATGCAGCATTAGCCATCTTTTTTTTTTCTGATAAGGGCTTGTCAACCAGAAGACTTGTTTGTGTTGATCTTCCCAAGGTCTGGCATCATTCTCAGAAAAGCACTAAACAAAGTTACATTCTTACATAGCAAAGATACAGCAACTTATAACAAGTAAAGAGAGTACAGTGAGTTACAGCAAAATAGAAGCAATTACCTCAAAAGTCTAGTATTGCTAACATCAAAGCTACTACATATCTTTTTCTACGTCCTGCTTACATTGAGTAATGTCCTTCCATGTGCCTAAAAGATAAAGAATATGGAGGTCTGGCAGCAATCTTTGAGTCAACAGTGAAAACCCGTCACCAATATGATTTTTAACTCTTTAGAAAAGGCTCTGTGAATTTAAGATGCTCTCAGGTTTTGTGCCTCCCAAGGCTGGGGGGCTGTAAGCAATTCACAAGCTGTAAGGAGTCTGGGAAAAACCAGTTAGACAATCTAAAGAGCTATCAGAAGGGGTTCAACTGAAACATCCCTTTCAAACGCAGAAGACTAAAGCCCTGAGTTGACTTTTTCCCAGAGAATATCAGAAGAGTGGGAAAGCAGAGTGCAGAGGCTGGTAGATCCTTACTTTTGAGGGGGGGGGGGGTGTGTGGATGCTCAGGAAATGCTGTGGGGAACCCCTGAAGTTTGATCACGACCTGCATATGCCAGACTTCCTTCCACGTGACCCTGTCGTGGGCAGGATTCCTCACACTGGCTCCTGGCAATTCCCCCTTCTTTATTATGTTTTAAAAAAAGCAAGTGCACTTCAGTTGCGAGACTCCGAGTGCTCTACTGCAGAATCCTAACAATACAAGGAAGAATGATTACAAGGAGCAAGATTATGGCACACACAGCAACATAACTAGAAACAGTAGACAGAATAGTTTTTCCAGAAATAAAATTAGAGAAGGTATGGAAAAAGTCACTGGCTTCTCCTGCAGCGGTAAAATCTAACTGGGAGTGTTCCAAGGTCTGAATCTGATGATGAAGTTTTCCCAAGTCTAAACTAATATCTGAGCTGTTCCAAACACCTAAAATATGATTTTTGATTTTTTCCTATTCAAAATCTGTCTCGTTTACTTTCAGGGATGTAACACATATCCACCGGTAGTCGGCATGACATGAAAGAGCCATTTTTACTTTCAGACCCTGCAATTCAGTCTCAATATGCATTATTGCTTCTTCTAGGGCATCAACCCTCATTTCTAGCTTTCTATCTATAACTTCCTGTGTTGCCAGCATTAAAGAAACATTTTTGGATACAGTGTCAACATATCGGGTGGTATGCACTTGTTGAGACAAAGTTAATGCTGCTACAGTAACAGAAGTAATTGCAGTTATCAAAGCTGATATTCCCCAAATAAATAAACTCACAAACTGTCACATCCGCATTAAATCTTGTAGCTGTTGCAGCACAGCTAGGCCATGGTTATCATACCAATACGTGGCTACAGTTACAGGTACCATGAGATAGGGTGGATATTTTAAAACCATGAAAGAGCAAACATCATATTGAGGAGTTAAACAAGATGAAAGCATATATTATTCACAGGACACTATATGGGGTCCATCTGTGTAATTCAATCATATGTTAAGCCTTCTAGAATCATTAGTGAAAAGAAAAACATAAGGAGAGGGTAGACAAGCTAAAACAGAGCAAATAGAGGTATTTTTTGGTCAGACTAAAATAACAGGGTCAGTAGCGGCAAGGGCTTTCCAAATTTCTGGCTGCCAAAAGGTTTTATCCTTAGCCATATAAGACAGTATAGGGGGAACAAATTGATTATGATGCCATCTAGTGGCAACTAACGGCCAAGAAACTGAATATTTTTTCCAATTGTCCAATCTATTGATAAAGTCATCGTCGGACTCAGGGTCCTGACCTGGATTTGGGTTTCTCCAGTCCTGAATTGTAGTTTCTTCCTCCCGGTATTTTGTAATCAATCCTCGAATTATAAATACAAGATTTCCAAATCGGATATCCTGAATGATCATCTATAGTTTTCCTTATGATATCTGAGGGAGCAACATCGTCACAATTTGGATATTCTGATGGAGCTTTGAGAGACAAGGACTTATAGGGGACAAGGACCCCAGGCATAGGAGCTTGTAATATCCAAGCAGACCGATCCCCTTTAGATGCAAATTTAGAGGTTGGGGAATCTGTCATAACTGCTTTTGTAGAGGCTTCAACACATCCTCTCCTGATAACAGAGTTTCCTGTAGGGCCAGAAGGAAAATTAAAGCAAACAGGAAAATCATCTACTAGTCCTTTAAAGGTATAATTGAAATTAATAGGGCATTGGTCTTTTATATAGGAAGTATAAGACTCTCCCAAAAGGCGAGGTTGGTCTGTATTAACCCATATGTGGTCACTGTTCCAAGTAACAACTTGGAAAGTTGGAGGATCCAGGAGAAATGCCCAATATTTGGTTGGAATGGGAGAGGCACTTACCTGGCAAGAGAGCAAAGCAAGCATGACAACAATCACCTTTCCATGAGAGGCTGAAGATCCCTGTAGGGAAGCCATCCCCCATGCCTGGCGACAAAGAGCCTTAATCTCTCCCCAGGTGGATATGGAGGCTAGTTGGGTTGACGAGCTGGGCATCCTAATGAATTCCTGCGAGGCAAAAATTTAAGGGGAGCAATATCCTGTACTTGAAGTCGTGACATCTGTCCAGTAGGTGGCTCCGTTCCTCACTCATCCGGGATCTCTGATGTCAGCTGTCCTGGGGTCAGCAGCGCTTCCCGTGCTGGCGGGAGGGAGTGCGGGAGGGGGGGTGGGGGGACGAGAAAGAGGAGGCTTCTTTCTCTTTAGAGATCGCGGTGGCGGGGGAGTCCGTTGTCCGGGGAACTGAGACACGGCAAATCAGTCTGTCCGGAACCCAAATCGGAGAGTCTGCATCCTGTGGAAAAACACAGGCATACACTCGCCTGCTGGTTAATAAGGGGTCAGGACCTTTCCATTGTTTGGAGAGAAGGTCCCTCCAATTTACTAATGGTTTTGCATTCAATTGCTCCGGGCACCAATGGCGAAACATTGCAGTGTTTCCAGATGAATCAGCATTTAAGTTATTTATTACGAAAAGAGCATGTTTCAAAATCTGATGGGGGGAGCTATATTTAAATTCTCCTTTTTTTAGTTTTTGAATATGGATTTTCAGTGTTTGATGTGCTCTCTCCACGATGGCTTGTCCCTGTGGATTATAAGGGATGCCGGTGTTATGTCTAATTTGAAACCTTGTACAGAATTGCTGAAAAGATTTAAAAGTGTAAGCAGGGGCATTATCAGTTTTTAAAGCTTTTGGCAAGCCCAGATATGAAAAACATGTAAAGAGATGTTGTATTATGTCTTTAACTGCTTCCCCTATATGAACAGTAGCACTAATAACATGAGAAAATGTATCCACAGTTACATGAACAAAAGACAATTTTCCAAATGAAGAGACACATGAGTTACATCCATTTGCCAGAGTGCATTAGGTTTCAGACTGTGAGGGTTAACTCCCATAGGCAAAGTATTCATGGTAGTGCGACAATAGGAGCACGCGATCTCTCAGGCAGATTCTCGAGGAATTTGAAACTGGTATCATAAGGCAGTGGCATTCTGATGATGAAGTGAATGAGAAGCTCAGGCTTCTTCGGAAACAGAAGCTACCGAAATCCTGGTTAGCGAATCTGCCAAATCATTAAGAAGAGCATTTAAAGGGCCAGGCAGACCGGAATGAGCCTGAATGTGGCTGACAAAGAATGTCCGATTTCTTTTCCAAATTTGCTGCTGCAGTCTAGTTAATAAATGGAAGATAGCAGTTTTGTTTTCGGGCAGAACTGCAGTCTCAATATGTGGAAACAGCCTGACCACACACTGAGAGTCAGAGTAAAGGTTAAATTCCTATTCTGCAAACATGACAAAAGCCTCAATAACAGCTGTGATTTCAGCTCTTTGAGCTGAAGTTTCTTGTGTTTCCAAAACTTTCTGTTGATCTCTTGTAACTATGGAGGCTTTACCATTTGCTGATCCGTCAGTAAAGGCTATCTGAGCATCTGGAATAGGAAACTGTTTACATCTAACAGGAAAAATAACTGGATGTTTGGACATAAAATTTAGCAAAACATGCGAGGATAAATGATGCAAGATTCGACCGCAATAGTTCCTTATAGCAATCTGCCAATCATCATCAAACATTAGAAGGGCATCAAGCTGCTCCTTATTATACAGAATTACAATCTCTGATGGTTCTTTACCAAACAATTCAATGCTCCGTTTCCTTCCTTTTAGCATTCATGTGGCAATTAAACCAGGATAGGAAGCCACGACTTTTTTTGCTTGGGCAGGAAGATGGACCCATTCTAAAGGGCCATTCTGTCACTGAACTCAGTAGGCATTGTTGGAGTAACTAGACAAAGGAACTGCCAAGTCATTGTCAAATCAATTCTTTTTACATAACTATTCGATAAGGCTGCTTCTACTTTGCCTAGGGCTTCCTGAGCCTCAGCTGTTAATTGTCTTTTAGAAGTTGGATCAGGATCCCTGCGTAGAATATTAAAAAGAGGTTTCAGTTCAGCAGTAGTTAATTTTAAATAAGGTCTAATCCAATTAACATCACCTAAAAGTTTTTGATAATCATTTAAAGTAATAAGATGGTCTTTTCTTAATTGCAGCGGGGCGTGAGTCACTGTTTCTGAATTTACGACTCTTCCTAAGTAAGTTATGGGCAGATTGACTTGAATTTTTTTCTGGGGCAATTTTTAGACCTCTATCTGTCAATGCCTGAGTTAAATCTTCGAGGACAGTTTGCAGATGAGCTCTATCAGGATGAGCTATTAAAATATCATCTGTATAGTGATCATATATACCTGTTCATATTTAGTTCTAGTATCTTCTAGAGCAGCATTAACAAATTTCTGGCATAGGGTGGGGCTATTTTTCATTCCCTGAGGCAAAACCTTTCACTGAAAACGTAAATAAGGCTGCTTAAGATTCTCTGATGGCAGACTAAAGGCAAATCGCTTTTTATCCTCAGGATTTAAGGAAACAGTGAAAAAACAATCTTGTAAATCAATCACATTTATATTATATCCTTCTGGAATGGCTACTGGGGAAGAAAGCCCAGGCTGTAAGGCCCCCATGTCCTCCATGGTGGCATTAATAGCTCTCAAATCCTGTAAAAGTCGCCATTTACCAGATTTTTTCTTAATGACAAAGATAGGAGTGTTCCAGGGACTATTGGAGGGCTCAATGTGTCCCAATTCTAGTTATTCAAAGATTAACGCTTTAGCTGCCAGTAATTTTTCTTTAGGCAGAGACCATTGTTCCACCCACACTGAATCTTGAAATTTCCATGTAATGGGGTCGGCAGCAAAAACAATGGCCTCCATTATAAATTTGGATATCTCAATCCAGCGCGTAGCTTGCAAGGGGTTTGGGCAAATTGGCTCAATTATTCCTGTCTGTTGTTTACCCAATCCTCTTGATGGATCATAGTCCATCTGCAATATCTGAGAGGTCACTTTATCATCAGGACTAAAAAGTAACACTCCCATTTGAGACAGCACGTCCCTCCCCCACAGGGTAAGGGGGAGGGAAGGAACCACAGAAGGTTGGAAACTCCCACAGGTATCTTCAAATTGCCAATCTAAAATTCTTGCACTTTTAGCCACTGTGGGGGCTCTTCCTATCCCCACCAAGTTATTTTCAGTAGTGTGTGTGGGCCAGGAGCTGGGCCAGTCTTTTCTTGAAATGCAAGAAACATCTGCTCCTGTGTCTAATAAGCCTGAAATAGACTTTCCATTAATCATAATAGTTTTCATAGAGCGTTTTTGAGTAATTTCTGTTATCCAGAAAACCATATCACTAGACCCAAGTCTTTCTCCTGCCTTTCACTCTGAGTAGCTGTGTGCCCTATGGCAGCGTGGTAAGGCAAAAGCAAAAGCTGTGCTATTCTTTGTCCCTGATGAATTTGCAAAGTTTTAGTTGGGGGTGAAATCATTATCTGAATTTCTTCTATATAATCTGAGTCAATTACTCCAGGGATAATTGTAAGACCTTGCATAGCTAAGGAACTTCTGCCTAGTATAATTCCTACTAAACCTGTTGGTAACAGGCCTTTAACTCCGATAGGGATTTTTATAGTGGGGCTATCTGGTGTTAATATTGCTGAGGTGGTGGAGCTGATGTCCAGTCCTGCGCTGCCTGGGTTGCTCTGATGAGTTCTGCGATGGGATGAAGGGAATGAATGGGTTCAGTGAGGCTGCCCCGATTGTTGTTGGGGCCTGGAGCTGGCCCCTCAATCCATTTCCCAACTGCTGGTTAGGGCCAAAAAAAGCTCCATTTCTATGGAATTGTGACCTGCATTCTTTTGCCCAATGATATCCTTTTTGACAACGAGGGCAGGGAGTTCCCAGATGCGTCTGATCTGATAGGAAACATTTCTTTTGAGTTTCTGGGAGCAGAAGGCCCAATTGGAGAAATTTCTTTTGAATTCCTGGGAGCAGGTGGTCTGATTGAGGAAGTTTCTTTTAAACTCCTTGGAGCAGATGGTCTAATTGGAGAAGTTTCTCTTAAACTCCTTGGAGCATCTTTATTTAATAAAGGACAATCCTCATCAGAATGATATTGAATTACTTCTTCTTCTGAGTCTTCCTCATCTGAAAACTGATCTTTCTTCTCATCTCTATCTTTTACCTTTTCCTGGACAGTCATTGCAGCTAACATTTCATTCAACTGCTGGTGGCTAGGTATAGCCTCCTTTTCCTCACTTTCCTCTTCGATAGATACCCTTTTCTCTGCACTTTCCTCTTTAAGATGTACTTTTCAGATTCAGGGGCAGGGTCTAGAGCGTCCCTAATTGTATTCCATAAAGAAAAGACGTCAGTGGGCACTTTCTCTGAGCCATGTTCAGCATGGTAAATTTTTAATTGTTTCCCTACTCTCTCCCAGGTATCTAAGTTAACAGTGCCCTCTTCTGGAAACCAAGGACATTGTTCTTGTACAAATGAAAAAAAATGAATGAATATTGGATTTCTTAACTTTAATTCCTCGTTTAGTTAGCAACTGCAAGATTACTCCTATAAAAAAAGCTGTCTTTCTTTCGATTCACTGTTACCCATGTCAGAAAATTAAGTCTTATAGAAAAGTCTGCCTTGACAAAAAGTTTTACCTTTTGTAAGGGGGGGGGGGGGG
>SJYC01082883.1:0-10186 GCA_006408675.1 Madoqua kirkii
GGGGGGGGGGGGGGGCTGGATGCTCAGGAAATGTTATGGGGATCCCCTGAAGTTTGACCACACCCTGAGTATGCCAGAGTTCCTTCCATGTGACCCTGTCATGGGCGGGATTCCACACACCGGCTCCCGGTAGTGGCACGACCCCTGGAGTTCCTCCTGACTCTCCTGAGGCGAGTGCCTCATCTTGGGATGTGAGGGGAGTGACAGGAATCCTTTACCGACAGAGCAGGGAAAGGGACCATCATCTGGAGCTGAGCAGGGGAAAACAGAGCTCCTCTTGAGTCGCGGCAAAACACTTGGAACTTCATGGGTCGAAGCAATGGTGTGAAGGAGCCTTTCGAGGTCCAAGAGGGAAGGGGTGATTTGCTCCGAGATGCCACAGCAGACAATGACCTCACCCCACCTGTAGGGGAGAAGTTCATGGTTTTTCTCGAGTTGTGGGGGGGTCCTCTCGAGTTATGACGGGGACCCCAAGGACCTGCCCCTGTGCCCTCAGGAGAGGCCAGTCTCTAAGCGAGTTGCGAGAGGCCTCTGGGGATTCCTCCCCAGTCAGTGCCGGGTCATCTGTCCTCATCTGGAGCTGAGGCAAGAGGCTGAGCTTTCCTCGACAGTGCTGACATGGTCTTGGAGTTCCCCTGGAGACTCCACAGGCGAGGCAGGACTTGTCTCCCATTGAGACATGCACGGCCGCTTTCCTCCCAAGCTGCAGCAGCAGTGTTAGGCTCCCGTTCGAGCGGACACAGGGATCTGTGGCTTGCCCTCGAGGTGCCACAGGGCTGTCACAAGTGCCAGCGTGGCATGAGTTGATCTTTGGGGTGATAGTCGAGGCAGTATATGGCAATCAGGTTCATCTGGAGTACATTGAGGCATTTGCGGGTCTTGGGGAATGGTGGCACGACCCCTGGACATCCTCCTGAGTCTCCTGTGGCGAACACCTCCTCTTGGGAGATGAGGGGAGCGCTGGGAATCCTTTCCCGATGGAGCAGGGAAAGGGATCCTCATTTGGAGCTGAGCAGAGGAAAACAGGGTTCCTCTTGAGTTGAGGTGGGACCCTTAGTGTTTCTCTCGAGTAGGGACGGGTGGGTCGGGGAACTTCGTGGGTCACAGTAAGGGTGTGGAGCAGCCTTTCGAGGTCCAAAAGGGAATGGGTGATTTTCCCCGAGATCCCGCTGTGGACAAAGGCCTCACCCCGCCTGCAGGGAAGAAGCTCCTGGTTTTTCTCCAGTTGCGGAGTCCTCACGAGTTAAGATGAGGACCATAGGAACCTGCCCCTGTGGCCTCAGGAGAGGCCAGTCTCCATTCGAGTTGTGAGGGGCCTCTGAGGATTCCTAACCAGTCGGTTCCTTGTCCTAGTCCTCGTCTGGATCAGAGGCCAGAAACTGAGGTCTCCTCAGCCTTGCTGACATGGGTCTTGGGATTCCACTGGAGTCTCCACAGGGGAGTCAGGCCTCGTCTTGAGTGGAGACGTGCACATCCGCTTTCCTCTCGAGCTGCAGCAGCAGTAATAGGCTTCCCTTTGAGTGGATGCAGGGATTCGTGGCCTTCACTCGCGGTTCCACAGGGCTGTCACATGTGCCGCCACAGCCTTAATTGATCCTCTCGTGACAGTCGAGGCATTGCAGGGCAATCAAGTTCATCTGGGGTGGATTGAGACATGTGGGGTTCTCTGGGAATAGTGGCATGACCCCCGGAGTTCCTCTTGACTCTCTGGGGAGAGGGCTTCCTCTTGGGATGCCAGAGGAGTGCCTAGAACCCTTTCCCATCAAAGCAGGGAAAGGCACCCTCATCTGGCGCTGAGCAGGGGAAAGCGTGGTTCCTCTTAAGTTACAATGGGAGCCTCGGTGTTCCTCTCGAGTGGGGACGGGTATGTTGGGGAACTTCGTGAGTCACAGCAAGGGTGTCAAGGAACATTTCGAGGTTCAAGAAGGAAGAGGTGATTTCCCCCTGAGACGCCACAGTGGACAAGGGCCTCACCTCTCCTTCAGGGGAGAATCTCCTGGGGTTTCTTGAATTGTGGTGAGGTCCTCTTGAGCTATGATGGGGACCTCATAGACCTGCCCATGTGGCCTCAGAAGAGGCCAGCCTCCATGCAATTTTCGAGGGGCTTCTGCTGATTCCTTCCCAGTCAGTGCCAGGTAGTCAGTCCTTGTCTAGAGCTGAAGCCAGAACCTGAGTTCTCATCAGCCATGCTGACATGGATCTTGGGGTTCCTCTGGAGTCTCCACAGGGGAGTCTGGCCTTGTCTCATGTGGAGACATGCATGTCTGCTTTCTTCCCAAGCTGCAGCAGCAGTGTCAGTCTTCCCATCAAGTGGACACAGGGTTCTGCATCGTTCCCTTGAGGTGTCACAGGGCTGTCACAGGGCTGTCACACGTGCCACCGCAGCATGAGTCGATCCCCAGGGTGACAGTCAAGGCACTGCAGGGCAATCAGGTTCATCTGGGGTGGACTGAGACATTTGGGCATCTCTGGGAATGGTGGCACAACGCCCCGAGTTCCTCCCGACACTCCTGAGGAGACCGCCTCCTCTTGGAATGTGAGGGGAGCACCAGAAATCCGTCCCGGCTGAGCAGGGAAAGGGATTCTCATCTGGAGCTGATCAGGGAATGCGGCTCCTCTTGAGTTCTGGTGGGAGCCTCGATGTTCCTCCCGAGTGCAGGACTGGTAGATCGGGGAACTTCGTGAGTCGCAGCAAGGGTGTCATGGACCCTTTCGAGGATCAAGAGGGAAGGGATGATTTCCTCAAGAAGCCACAGCAGACAAGGCCTCACCTCGCCTGCAGGGAAGAATCAGCTGTGTTTTCTTGAGTTTTGGCTGGGTCCTCTCGAGTTACGATGGGGACCTCAGGGACCTGCCTTTGTGGCCTCAGGAGAGGCCATGCAAGTTGTGAAAGGTCTCTGGGGATTCCTCCGCAGTCAGTGCTGGGTCTTCAGTTCTCGTCTGTAGCTGAGGCCAAAACTTGAGGCCTCCTGGCCCGTGCTGACATGAGTCTTGGGGTTCCTCTGAAGTCTCCACAGGGGAAACAGGCCTTGTCTTGCGTGGAGATGTGCACATCCACTTTCCTCCCAGCTGGAGCAGTAGTGCCAGGATTCCCATCAAATAGACACAGGGATCTGTGGCCTTCCCTCAAGGTGCCACAGGGCTGTCATACGTGTCACCGCAGCGTGAGTTGATTCTCAAGGTGACAGTCGAGGCAGTGCAGGGCACTCAGTTTCATCTGAAGTGGATGAGACATTTGGGGATCTCTAGGAATGGTGGCAGGTCCCCCGAGTTCCTTCCTTCTCTCTCAGGGAGAGCACCACCCCCAGGGATGTGAGAGGAGTGCTGGGAATCCTTTCCCGACTTAGCAATGAAAGGTACCCTCACCTGGAGCTGAGACAGTGTGAGTGGGGCTCCTCTTGAGTTGTGGTGGGAGCCTCAGTTTTCCTTCTAAATGGGGGATGGGTACGTGGGGGAACTTCGTCAGTCATAGCAAGGGTGTCAAGGATCCTTTCAAGGTTCAAGAGGGAATGGGTGATTTCTCCTGAGATGCCAGAGCGGACAAGGGCTTCACCTTGCCTGCAGGGTAGAATCGTCTGTGTTTAATCAAGTGTGCAGGGTCCTCTTGAGTTACGACGGGGACTTAAGGGACCTGCCCATGTGGCCTCAGGAGAGGCCAGCCTCCTGCGACTTTCGAGTGGCCTCTGGGGATTCCTCCCCAGTCAGTGCCGGGCCCTCAGTCCTCATATGGAGCTGAGGACGGAACCTGAGGTCTTCTCGCCTGTGCTGACATGGTTCTTGGGGTGCCTCTGATGTCTCCACAGGGGAGTCAGGCCACGTCTCGCATGGAGAAGTGAATGTCCGATTTCCTCCCAAGCTGGAGCAGCAGTGTCAGGCTGCCCTTCGAGGGGACACAGGGATCTGTGGCCTTCCCTCAAGGTTCCACAGGGCTGTCACACGTGCCACCGTGGCGTGAGTCGGTCCTCGAGGTGACAGTCGAGGAAGTGCAGGGCAGTCAGGTTCATCTGGAGTGGAATGAGACATTTTGGGGTCTCTGGGAATGGTGGCATGATCCCCGGAGTTCCTCTCGTCTCTCCTGAGGAAAGCGCCTCCTCTTGGGATGTGAGAGGAGCGCTGAGAATCCTTTTCCATCAAAGCAGGGAAAGGGACCCTCATCTGGAGCTGACAGGGGAAAGCAGGGCCCCCTTGAATTGTGGTGGGAGCCTTGGTGTTCCTCCCGAATGCATGATGGGTATGTTGGGGAACTTCGTGTGTCACAGCAAGGGTGTCAAGGACCCTTTCGAGGTTCAAGATGGAAGGAGTGATTTCCGCCAAGATGCCGCAGCGGACAAGGGCCTCACCTCGCCTGCAGGGCAGAATTTTCTGGGTTTTCTGGAGTTTTGGTGGGATCCTCTCCAGTTACAACGGGCACCTCAGGAACCGCCTCTTTGGCCTCAGGAGAGCCCAACCTCCGTGCGAGTTGTGAGGGGCCTCTGGGGATTCCTCCCCAGTTGGTGCTGGGCCCTTATTCCTCGTCAGGAACTGAGGCCAGAAATTTGGTCTCCTCGCCCATGCTGACATGGGTCTTGGGGTCCCTCTGGACTCTCCACAGGGGAGTCAGGCCTCGTCTCGCATGGAGACATGCACGTCCACTTTCCTCCCGAGCTGCAGCAGTGTCAGGCTGCCCTTCGAGTGGATACAGGGATCTTTGGCTTTCCCTCGAGGTGCCACAAGGCTGTCACATGTGCCACCATGGTGTGAGTCGATCCTTGGGGTGACAGTCAAGGCAGTTGAGAACAATCAGGTTCATCTGGAGTGAACTCAAACATTTGGGGGTCTTTGGGAATGGTGGCATTGAAAGGTTGTTGAATTACGACGCTGGGATTCTTGCCCCCAGTGTTGAAGAATTCAATACAGGGCCAGAGACGAGGCTTGATCACTCAGAGCTTTTGTGTAACAAAGTTTTATTAAAGTCAGACAAAGGCTTTGGCATAGTCAATAAAGCAGAAACAGATTTTTTTCTGGAACTCTCTCTTGTTTTTTCCATGATCCAGTAGATGTTGGAAATTTGATCTCTGGTTCCTCTGCCTTTTCTAAAACAAGCTTGAATATCAGGGAGTTCATGGTACACTTACTGCTGAAGCCTGACTTGGAGAATTTTGAGCATTACTGAAAGGTTGTTGTTGAATCACAATGCCGGGATTCTTGGCCCCAGAGGAGAAGAATTCAATCTGGGGCCAGAGACGAGGCTTGGATCGCTCAGAGCTTTTGTGTAACAAAATTTTATTAAAGTATAAAGAAGATATGGAAAACTTCTGACATAGGCATCGGAAGGGGGCAGAAAGAGTACCCCCCCTGCTAGTCTTTAGCTGGATGTTATATGAAAGGAAAGAATGGAATGAAAGAAAGGAATGTCTCAAAACTTAGAATGGTACCAGGCCCCTCACCCATAAGATGTATTTTGGGATAATCTTGGCTCCAAATGGTTTATCTTGGGCCATAAAATGATTAACTTGAATCTTGAAGAAGGGCAGAGCACCATACAAATAGTGTTATTTACATAGATTAGAGGAACAGTATCAGAGTATAACATACTGGTTTGTCAAGTAGGCTCTGAGCCAAAAGGCAGAACTGACTTGAAGACAGAGTTTGGGGTAAATGCACAGTACATTAGCATAGCTTAAGATAAACATTACCATAAGAAAAAGGCAATGGTTAACTTCAAGTGAAACCAGGTGTCATTATGGCAACACAGAATTTTAAGAGAAACCTCCTTTTAAATTTGTTTCCTCCTGCTGCTTAAGAGAGATAAAATGTCTGACATTTGCAGGCTATTTCCTTCATTTGGAGACCCCTGGCCTTCCTGCCTGTTACCCTCTCATTACTTTACTAGCACGTGAGATGAGTGCAATTGTGCGGTAGTTTGAGCATTCTTTTGTATTGCGTTTCCTTGGAACTGGAATGAAAACTGACCTTTTCCAGTCCTGTGGCCATTGCTGAGTTTTCCAAATTTGCTGGCATATTGAGTGCAGCACTTTAACAGCATCATCTTTCAGGATTTGAAACAGAGAGTTCATATTTCTATTTAGCACTTTCCCCTCACCCCAACCATGAAGACTCTTCCTCATATTTTCAACAAATTAACTACTGCTCAGAAAAGAAGTAACTTTGTACAGACAATGAAAGAGAGGAGACTTTTTTCACACTGCCAGCTAACAAGCATCCTTTTGGTGCCTGAACTTGGTGCTGAGCCACAGTAGCTTCGGCATAAGGTGTCAGAGATGGCCAGAAAAGAAAGTGGCTCAGAACAAGGCAAGGTGTGAGCTGCTGGGCTACCTCTTGGCATCATAGCAGGATTAAAGAGGCTGGTTTCCAAAGAGAAGCCCAGTAATATCTGAGGAAATTTGCTAGCCCTGTGAAATAAAACAAACAATTGGTTGAAATGGGGTCTGGACAGTAGGGAGATGAGCTAAATGAAGCCACAATGTTCTGTTCCCATATACGGATTCTGGAAATGGTATACTAATTCCTTCAGTATCCTGTGTGCTGAGCACTTTACAAAAACCATACAAGAGATACCCCTGAGAGCAAGGTATGATTCCCATTTTGCAAACGTGGGAATTGAGGCTCAAAGATAAGAGTAAGAAAGAGTCAGACTCAGATACTAAAATTTATTTTTAATGAAACATGATGTATTGTCTCAGCAACATCTGCAAGGTCGGAAAAAAAAAAAGTCAGACAAACTGTGGCGGGGTAAATATTTAATGAAGTATTGACCGGCATACTACTTGAATTGTTAGCCTAGACCTCCAGAATCCCTGAAAAGTAAATTTCTACCCACTTATAGAGGAGATAGACTGGCAGACTATCCTTTTCTGCCACCCACTTGGTGTATAGGGCTCATCTTTCTCTCCTTTGCTAAATAGAGCTGGCTTTAAATTACATTTAAACCCATGTTCCCCTACCTGAAAAAAACAGCACTCCCACAGTCTCTGGATTCCTGAAGTTTGTTTTTCATAATCTCATCCAGTTCAGCTTGCTTCTGCCTGGTATTACAAGTGTTTTCCAAAAGGATAAAAAGACAGATCAGAACTCTGATGTGAAAATGGCAAGATCAGGCTTTCTAATAAATTCAATGTCTGTAAGAAAGGCACAGAGAAGGTGATGGCACCCCACTCCAGTACTCTTGCCTGGAAAATCCCATGGACAGAGAAGCCTGGTAGGCTGCGGTCCATGGGGTCGTGAAGAGTCGGACACTACTGAGCAACTTCCCTTTCACTTTTCACTTTCATGCATTGGAGAAGGAAATGGCAACCCACTCCAGTGGTCTTGCCTGGAGAATCTCAGGGACGGGGGGGCCTGGTGGGCTGCCGTCTATGGGATCACAGAGTCAGACACGACTGAAGTGACTTAGCAGCAAGAATGGCATGGTGAACTGGAAAAAGATGCCACTGACTACTTAAAGATGTCAATTATAAACATAATGTCTGAGCAGCACTCAAGGAGTGATCTTGACATTGTTGGAAGTTCCTATCTTAGGGAAGACATTTCCACACCATGTTAAATAATGTTACAGCAGATGGGATGGATGCTACCTTCCTCCCAGCATTTGTAGCCTCACATGACATAAGGTTGCACTTACTCATCTGGCAGGTTTGAACAGCTAATTCTGGGTCCAGTCGCTTCTCATCACAGGCTGGCCAGTACTAGTTTTTTCCATCACAGGTCCTGGAGGAAACTGATTATACAGATCTACAAGAAGATTGCTTACAGATGGATAGCCTAACACAGTTGCTGGAAAATTAGGTAACTTGGAAGCTCATAACAGAGTGGCTGAGGCAAACTCCCCCTTTCCCTTATCTACAAAACACCAAGGCAGCCAAGGGCTGTCAGCTGTCATAATACCGCATCTGCCTCTCAGAGTCTTACTTTCTAGTTTCACATGGAAAACAACAGAAATACCCTCAACGGTTAAGAAAGGTCACAAAAATGGCCAAGATCAACATTTGAACCAATCCCTGGCAACAATATATCCACCCCAAATGCCCTACAATATAAGGCAGAATCAGCTCTATGGCCTCCGCCAGTCACCAATTGGACTCTCTGGCACCCCCACTCACCCAGCCAAACACACCCACCCTTCCCTCTCCTTAAGCCGCAAACACTACAAAGCATTAAGACAACAATTGGGAAGGAGGCACCGAGACCCACATTTAAACAGAGAAAATCTTCAAGTTTCATTATGCCATTACAATAATGCCCAACACCCAACCTGAAAGTGCCTAAGAGATTTTCTCTGCCATCCACCCAAAAGCCCGCAAACATGTCTGTCTAAGTGTCCATCAGGACACACCATCTACCTGACTCTCCAAATCACACTGCAGACAGCCAAATACGAATAGAGTTACTGAAACTTACACTTTTGAGATCTCCGAGAAAAGAGCCACCATGTTAAATCCAGCAGAGGAAAACGATCCATGGAAGCCCCACAGGACAATCCAGACAGTCAGGAGTTTAGGCACATGCTGGGGCTGCTTTCACAACTTTTCACGCTTCTGCCTCCCAGAATCATCATTGGTGGGCCTGTGATGACTGATGGGGAGATTGGCCATTCCTCTCAGGTAAGTTTACTGGTGGGAAACTATCCATTTCCCAAGGCCCAGCTGACATAACGGAGAAGGCAATGGCAACCCACTCCAGTACTCTTACCTGGAAAATCCCAAGGGTGGAGGAGCCTGGTAGGCTGCAGTCCATGGGGTCATGAAGAGTCAGACATGACTGAGTGACTTCCTTTTCACTTTTCACTTTCATACATTGGAGAAGGAAATGGCAATCCACTCCAGTGTTCTTGCCTGGAGAATCGCAAGGATGGGGGCACCTGGTAGGCTGCTTGTCTATGGGATCATACAGTCAGACACGACTGAAGTGACTTAGCAGCAGCAGCAGCAGCTGACATAATGAAATATCTGCTCATATATATTGTATCTTTCTATATCTGTGTCCAGCCCTCAATGACTAGCTCTACTTATTAGGCCTTTGCACATACCTTTTGCTTTGTTTCTTGTCATCTTAGACTTTGGAAAGTGTGCACATTCAGTTTCCTCAGGCCTAGATTAATTACATGCCCCTGCAGGAAGCCTTCCAAATTTTACTCCTTCCAGGCAAAAAGTGAGTTATTCATATTATATAGGGAAATGGAGCTATATCATAGCACAGATGCAGAGGACTTATTTCTGAGCCCTGGCATCAGATAGTACTGGGCTGGCCATGGTGTGAGGGACCCAAGATTTGCACTTGGATATTTTGCAAGTCAGTTCAGGTTGCAGACATTTGGGGAAGACCAGGGAACACTGCAAATAGACTAACTCTTTGAAGCTTGCAAGGATTGGTACCACCCTTTTCAGAATTTCATATCCTTTCCTGTTTTTCTATCTGTGAAAATCTTGTCCTTCCTAAAAAGCTCAGGCATAAATCACTTCCCTAACTCTTTTCCTGAATGCATGTTCCCACTCCAACCACAAGAGTTATTTCCCCTATGGCTATAGGAAGAAAGATATGAGGATTTCATATCACTACTACAAATGTCACTAAGCTTCACAGTTATCTAGAGTGAGACTAGAAGCTCACTTATATCCAGGAGGACTCTTGCTGAATGATTTCTGCACCTGCTTTCAATTTGTGAGTTGTACACATAAGAAAGTGCAACTCCTAGGCTTGACTACCTTAAGTGTTTAGCACTTCTACACTCTACATGGTGTGTGGAACACACAGCCACTGGGTCCCTTAGCTGGACTGCATGGTCATAGTGCACAGTACTCCTAGAAAAGATGATCTAATGCTAGCACTGTACTTCCCATGGGAAACATTATTTAGGAGGGTATTTGAGGCTTCATAGTGTGCACAGTCTTATGCATCAGTCTATTATGTTGCCCTATCCACAGTTCAGTTCAGTCACTCAGTCGTGTCTGACTCTCTGCGACCCCATGAATCATAGCGCTCCAGGCCTCCCTGTCCATCACCATTTCCCAGAATTCATTCAGACTCATGTCCATTGAGTTTGTGCTGCCATCCAGCCATCTCATCCTCAGTCATCCCCGTCTCTTCCTTCTCCCAATCCCTCCCAGCATCAGGGTCTTTTCCAGTGAGTCAACTTTTCACATGAGGTGGCCAAAGTACTGGAATTTCAGCTTTAGCATCATTCCTTCCA
>SJYC01082884.1:0-13831 GCA_006408675.1 Madoqua kirkii
TTTTTTATTCTGTGTCTGCAGTACTCCAAGAATAGTGAACAATAAAGCTTTAATAAATTATATTAGAAATAAGATATATTTCCATATTTTTGTTAATTACTATTTAAAGAATATGAATGATTATTTATTCATTCTAAAATATTTACCAAGAAATTACCATTTACCAGATACTGCTTGGGCATACAAAACACACATAATACCTATCTTACAGGAATTTACAATTTTATTATACCTGATTGAAATCAAGTCAGGTTTTCTCTGGTTTATTTTTGTTTCCACACTTCAGTTTCATGTTTTTTCAGCGTTTACCTTAGTCAGATAACAACAGATATCTACTATAACCTCACGTAATAGGTGTTCAGGTAAATGATAGAGCAATGAATAATGTATATCATATTTCATCTCACTAAACATCTTTTACTTGCAAAAGAGTTTTCCCCATAAAACCACCCTTCATCTCTTTCCTAAAGGTAGATGGTACTTTGCCTAGAGGTGTTAGAGTGAGAAGCTTAGATGTAATAAGTTTAACAATATATGGGGCAGAGATTGAGGGGAAATGATCTGTAAAGTAGAAAGTGTATTTCACTAGCATCTTTAATTCTCATTAAAACATTGGAAACTATGGAAAAGCCAGTACAGGAAAGTGGGTGCACTTTGAACAGTCTTTCTCTTATATGAAAACATGCTCTTACTATTCCCTTGTTTAAAACTCTTTCTTCTCCTCACCCTCAGAATAAAAGCTAAACATTTCATTATAGGATGCAACCCTTTTACAGTCCAGATTTTACCTGTTTTAATCACTTTATTTCCACCACTCACCTTACTCCTTAAACCAACCATATTAAAACATCTGATTTACTAAAACAACACATTTACCTAACACATGCTATTTTCGATCTCATTTTACCTAAGCTTCTATTTGTCACTCGGAACATTTAATATGGAATTGCATCCTGTCCATTATCCCCACCATAATCCCTAGCCTGAGTTTGTACCTGTTTTATGTTTTCCCACAGAACCTGGTAAACTCCTATAAGGACACATATTCCTTCTCCTCTGCTATGCACACCTAAGATTCTTCTTCTCTAGTTTGCTGGAGGCTCAGCATTGGCTTATTTATCATTTTAATCTACTTGTTTACCTAAATTTCTGACATAATCTATGTACTCAATAATCACTGCTTAAATGAATGGCATTTGAGAATTAATGTTCATTTGAATAACTATTTTGAATTTCAACTTCTGTTAAAATGAATGACATTCATTTGAAACAACTGTTTTGAGTTTTAGTTCCTGTTTTTCAGAGTTCGTTATCTAGCCAAGGAAAATATAACCCAGGACCCTGAGAACCACACAATCTCTTTCCTGCAGCCCAATGGCACTATCTTTGAACCCTCACTATTGGAGCTGAGGATGACACATTCACCATTCTCAACCTGGCTGTAGCAGTAAGAAGACAAACTGCAAAATTACTGATTTTGAAATCCTCTAGAACCCAATTGTGAATAATCACATGATTAAAACTACATTAGATATCTTCTTTTTCATTTTTATAAAAATGCTTTCTTATGCTATCATTTTGAATTACGATCATTTGGAAAGATGACAAGATCATAGAATGATCAACTGAAGACTGATTAGAAGACCATTTAGAGTATATCATTTTAAAAAGTAGTATTTATGGGGCTTCCCTGGTGGCTCAGTGATAAAGAATCCGCCTGATAATGTAGGACACATGAGTTCAATCCCCGGTCCAGGAAGATCCCGCATGCCTCAGAGCAGCTAAGCGGGCGCACTGCAACTACTGAGCATGTCTTCTAGCGCTGGGGAGCCGGCACTGCTGAGCCCACATGCCTCAGCGACTGAAGTCTGCACACCCTAGAGCCCGTGCTCTGCACCAAGAGAGGCCACCCCCAGGAGAAGCCCGTGCACCACAGTTAGAGACCGGCCCTGCTCAAGGCAACCAGAGAGAAGCGTGCCCAGCAGTGAAGACTCAGCACAGCCAAAATAAATCACCAGTGAAATAAATAGGTAAAATTTGTCAGAAAGTAGGACTTAACCATGAAACTCTTCTTCCTGTGGCCCACACAACCACAGAGAAATGTAATCGTTAAGAGATGAAGAAATAATATACTTTTAGCCCTGGCTAGATTTGGCAGTCATTTTAAAGATAGCTGGAAATTGTTTTACTCCGTTTAATTCTTCTATTTATATTTATTTGTTAAGAAAGTCATACTGCAGTTGGTGTCTTAGACCACGATTTTTTTTTTTTTTTTGCAGGCTGCACCACATCTCTATCCAAATTCATTTGTTCAAGGAATACTCAATTCACTTATCAAAAAGTCCAAATCTTCTATGTTTCAAAACAGAACTTTGAAAGAACTATTGTGGGGCTATAAGGATCCATTCTTGAATTTGGTTCCATATCCTATTACTACTACAGTTGGTGTGTTTTATCCTGTGAGTAACAATTATAAATCTTGATACTGTTAGACTTTTAACTGGATAAATATAATCACATTGACAATTCATAAGTTTATCATTTAGTGTGTCAACTGTGTTTCTGATCTCAGAGGACATACTCTAAGTTCTTAAAAGTCACTTTTAAAAGTTTAAAAAGTGAATTGAATACTCAGCTCACTTATTAAAAAGTCAAACTCTGATGTTTCAAAAGAGAACTTTAAAAATACTATACTAGTGGGCCTATAAGGGTCCATTTTTGAATTTGGTTCCATACCCTACTACTACAGTCGGGTCATTTTATCCTGTAACAATATAAATGTCAAAATTATTAGACTTTAACCAGATAAATATAATGGCATTGGTAATTCACAGTTTTATTATTCAGTGTGTTAACCCTATTTCTTAACCCTATTAATGCATTAACCCTAATAAATAGTCTCACTATTTCAAAGTTTATCTCACATAGTTTTATCTTTCCTAGCTGGGAGGGTGGTGGGAGGGGGTTCAGGGTTAGGAACGTATATACACCTGTGGATTCATGTCAATGTATGGCAAAACCAATACAGTATTATAAAGTAAAAAAAAAAAATAAAATTAAGTAAAATTTTATCAAGTTTCCATTCTTTGACAAATTGTCTAAATAATTGTCTATATACATTTTCTAAAATTAAGTTGTAGGGTAGAAAAACTTTGAATACTTTCAGTTTTGGTTTTCTATCTATGCACAATCAAGGTGAAGGCCCAGTTTTTATATGAAATGTATTCATCATACCATTCTTCCTTCTCTAGACCTCCTACAAGTTTGTTTTAATGTAAATTGAAAAGTTACCTGAAATTTTACACAACAAGAAGGATAAATCAGCAATGTCATATTTTCATAGAGTTAGTTTATAAAAACATCTAAAAATGTCATGAAATGACATATAGGAAATTTAAGAAGATGGGAACTTGGTGATGTACTTAGTTATTATTTAATGTTTGGGGCCAGGAAAAGAACCAGTTGATTACTGCATTTAAAAATTGAATATGAACTCATTTGGCACTTTATTAGATATCAGTTATATTCTTTAATTATTTTAATTTAGATGATTTTTAGGATTGCAAGGTTATTATCAATTAAATTTAAGTATAGAAGCTTTAAAGGATAATAAGTTCAGTTATTATTATTTACCTAAAATACTCAATTCTTTCCTTGGCTAATTCTGTTCTTCATTACACATATTAGAGATCATAACATTGAGAAAACTTCAGGAAAGCTGTCATATTTCTCATAGGTTTTGTTAACTATCTGTTCACCTCAATATAACAGGACTAGTGATCAAAATGGCCTTTCTGGCTCCATTACAAGAGTACTGGAGCTGGATCATGTCAGCTTCTGATCGTTGTTTTCCTCCTTTATCTCAGCATCTAGCACTTATTTCTAGTTACTTTTTGTTGTTTTTATAAATTTTTTATCTTTTAATAAAATATTAGAAATCAGTAATTTTAAAAATTAATCACTTATATATTTCAGATCATATAAAATAATTGTGAACAGCCAGTGTCTGAGAAATGCAAAAGTGAGTTAATTACATACTTTATAATTTGGAAAGCATGGCTTGTTTTAGAAGTAATTTTTTCTTGTATGTATTTCTTCAATACAACAACACTGCAGATGGAGTTTATAAAGTTTTCAATGGGAAAGATGACATAAGCAAAGTTGCCATAATTGACACATATAAAGGCAAAAAGTAAGTATACAGGCAAAGTAAGTCGTGTGTGTGTGAGACTAGGATGCTTTAAGGCAGGCAAGGAACTTATTTACTGACTGGTAAGGCACAGGCACCAATCTATGGAACAGAGCTGCCTGTATCTCAGCACTTAGAAACTCCTGGTCTACCAGGCATTAACCTTTTAGTTGTGACAACTGGTCACACCGGTACCTAGCTGCTGAGTATCAGCCCCACTGGAGGGTTCACCTTTATGAACAGGTCTCTTATATATAGAAATCTAAAGGGGCCGCTTTTATCTGTGTTGCATAACCAGAGTTTTTATGCACACTTCGATTACATAACAACAAATTAAAAGGAAGAATATCAGTATGTCAACTCATCATCTAGGAGCTAGGGAAATAAATTTTTTTTTTTTTTTTTACTGAGTGCAAAATAAAAATATTGTTCATTCCAGTGACATAACATGTCTACAAAGATGTGAGCTTAATGAATCCATGCCACAACTTGTATGACTTTCCTCTTCCAAATGTTCTTAAAATAACTCAGCTTTTTAAAAAGCCTATCATAAAAATGGAATTATTATTTCCTCTTTAAAACTGACATACTGAGCTTGAAAATAAAGAGCACATATTCTGTGAAGTAGTAGTAAAATGAGATATGTTCACAGGGCCACAATTTCCTACTTTTCTCTAACTCCTGCCTGCTTATCTGGAGTATGTCTAATATGTCGTATGTCTAAAATAGGAAGAACCCCAATAAATACCAAGGAAAAAAAGACTTTTCTTCTCAGAGTTAAAATGAATTTTAGATCAGTGATTTCATGACAAAGAATAATCAAAATCAAGAGATGAAACAATATATTAATTAAGCAAGCATTATCTTACACTGAGTTCCTATCTAAAATCTGCATAAAACAGTTAAATAGTTACTCATATTCCTTTTTCATCTACAGAGTCCATAGTCACTTTTGTTTTAAACAGGAAAATCTAATGGAGGGAAAAAATACATCTAAATGCTCATTTTATGGGATATCATATCAGTGTTCATACGGTGAGTACAGTGAGCATTTCTTCAATTTCAATATTACAGAGAGGTTTTGAGGAGATACTGAGTGCTCCTAGTTGGAATAAGAATTTCACATGAGTTTAAGGTTAAGATAAGGTTAATTTAACTGGCCAAGGCAAGACTGAGCATGATTGACAGCTTACTATGTTTCAAATAGAAGCAACAGCTTGCCTTGACATCTTACATATGATATGTTAGGAGGGTGAAAAAAACAGTGGCTGAGACTGCAGAGAAACAATCACTACCATTGTGTGTACTGTTTCCAGTTATATGCATATTTCATGAAAATACCAGGGTATAAATTAATAAACTCCATTCTACTTTAATGTCAATTCATATAAATTGATTATCTACATTTCCAGTCACTTCTGATCAAATATCTGCTTCTTTGCTCCTCCACACTCCTCTCTTTTCCCTCATACTGAGTTTACATCAGTTACCTACTTAATATTTTCCTCCTATTCAGTTGAACACTCAATATACTATGCAATAATCCACTTCTCCCACTGGTACACAGAAATTTAATCCTAAACAGATCTAAATTTCTAATAAATATTTCTCAAACAATGTTTAAGAACTCGGCCTGCTCCAAGTTGTTCCTAACAAAATTTATCAGTTTTTATTTTATAATCTGGCCACTTAATGGTATCAGGCACTTCATTTACCTCAGCAAGATGAAAACTTCTAACAAAATGTAGACCAAATGATTTAGAATATTTCTTAAATTAGCATTTGTCACAACTAGTCTAACCAGTGTTTATTACTTTAGCAGAAGTAGGGGTTTCCTGGTGGCTCAGTCGGTAAAGAATCCACCTGCAGTGTAGGAAAAACTCTCTGCAATGCAGGAGACCCAAGTTCAAGCCCTGGGTCAGGAAGATTGCCAGGAGAAGGAGATGGCAACTCACTCCAGTAATCTTGCCTGGAAAATCCCATGGACAAAAGAGCCTGGTGGGCTATAGACTCCTTAAGAGTCAGACACAACTTAGCAACTAAACACCACCCCCACCACTTGAACCATAAAAGACAAATTAATGTGAGATGATGCTCTTGGAATGTGAATGTTCATTTCCTTTCCTTTTTTTCCCCTAAGGCATCTCTCCTATTGGGCAAGTTATTGTGACATGATTAATGGTACAGGTAAGGGTATTTGTTTTGTGATAATACCACAGTGAAACCCCCTCCTTTCTCCCACAAATCTACCATCATACCGATGATCTTCTGGATGGGTATGCTTTTACCTATCTTTGTATCCTTACAACATAATTCAGAGTCTCAATTCCTATACAGGCTTCAGTTCAGTTCAGTCACTCAGTCGTGTCTGACTCTTTGTGACCCCATGAATCACAGCATGCCAAGCCTCGCTGTCCATCACCAACTCTTGGAGTTCACTCAAACTCATGTCCATCGAGTCGGTGATGCCATCCAGCTATCTCATCCTCTGTCATCCCCTTATCCTCCTGCCTCCAATCCCTCCCAGCATCAGAGTCTTTTCCAGTGAGTCAACTCTTCGCATGAGGTAGCCAAAGTACTGGAGTTTCAGCTTCAGCATAATTCCCTCCAAAGAAATCCCAGGGCTGATCTCCTTCAGAATGGACTGGTTGGATGTCCTTGCAGTCCAAGGGACTCTCAAGAGTCTTCTCCAACACCACAGTTCAAAAGCATCAATCCAGCCTTCTTCACAGTCCAACTCACATCCATACATGACTACTGGAAAAACCATAGCCTTGACTAGACAGACCTTTGTTGGCAAAGTAATAGTAACTAACTAATTTGATGGAATGTCTCAAGATTAACCCCTAAGGATAAACCATTACCACATTCCTAGGGAAATGTTTGCTTTATATAGACTTAACTGACTTACTGGTCACAGAAGTAAAGAGGTTAGTAGTTACTGTTCACATCTATTGTACATACTGTGTAGATAATAATTTAAAAGTGAAAGAATTTAACAATCAACATAATTATAAAAGGTAAAACATATATCCGGTGGAGGTTTCAATATGAAGAAAAATCAGTAACCTTGCAAGGGGAGCCATCTATTTTGAATAAGATGATCATAATTATAGAGAAAAGAACAGTAGCAACAAAAATAAGGTTATATATGTGTTAACCAATACATACCTGTACTGGATATTACCAACCATGATAAAACATGCAAAAATGAAATTCTAAACTACAGTTGGGAAGAAATCATGAAGTTAAAAGTATCTAAGAGAAAAAAAGAAGTAAAACTACTATGAGTAGAGGTATATTGGGCAGATCAAGGACTCTGATGGAATCTCTTTGAGACAGATAGTTGGTTACACACTAGGAAAAGAGTGTAAATAAACAGAAAACACTCCAATGTTGTTAGCATGATAGAAGTACTTACTGTACCTTCTCCAATAAGCTCAAAGAAGTATAAAATTAAAATACTGGTTTAGACTTTAATGTATTTTTTTTTAAAGGGTCCTGCTAGTAGGCACAATCCTGGGGCTATGACACATGGTAATTGCTGGTATCATTATGACAGACTCTTTGATGATATTTAAAGCTTTTCAATGTATTCTTTTCCTTTAATGTTTAAGGTGTTGGGAAGGCAGTTGTAGGCAATGCCCATTCAGAGACGCATCTGGGCATTTAAGCTAATCTTCAATAGCCTATTATCTTAAAGGCAGGATTGAGTTTACTGATTTTCTGTTATAAGTGAAATGTAAGAAGATTCCAAAGTTGGTGCTGTTATAGAAAAAGACTGTAGTATTCATAACTGAAGGCTAAGTCTTACTGTTTTGAACAAACACATTCAGCAGCAGCTCATTTTGCTGATACTGATTTATGGAGTAAATAGAGGAAATTATCTAGTTATTTCTTCTTATATTCAGTGTGTGCCATGGATAATAACCATTGTAGGGGTTCAATAAACTCAACAAGTGCTTTTTCTGTTTTGATGTAGGTGAATGAATCACAATCAAAAGTAAGAACAACATTTACCAAAAGGACATGTAAAGGAACCTCAAAGTAAGGAAACTGCCACTCTACTGATAAGAAAACAATCATAGTCTTAACAACAGGTGATTTGGCCATTAAAAAAAAACTCATTTATTTTTAAACAGTGGGAAAATCTGATACAAAATTGAATACCAATGAATGTGGACAGTATACGGACTTGTTGAATAAGGTAGCAGCTAGACACCTGTCCATATTAAGTACTTGAAATAGGGTTAGTACAAACCAAAATGTGCCATAAGTACACATGGGATTTTGTTAATTTTATATTGATTATGTGTAAAATTAAGTTATTTTGGATATACTGGGTTAAATATAACTGATGCTTTTATCATTTTAAAATGTGGCTATTGGACGATTTAAAAATTACAAGTATACAGATTTCTAAATCAACTAGCCAGTAAGATGGCAAGGCAGAAGAGTGTGAGTTCACCCCTTCTCTCAAAAATACCCAAATCACAACTAATTGCTCAACAACCATCCACAACAACATCAGCAAAATGCTAGAATCATCTAAAAAAAAAAGATACTCTACATCCAAAGACAAAGAAAAAAACACAAGACAGAAGGAGGGGCAAAGTCATAATCACAGTGAACCAAATTCCATATCTGCCAGGTGGTATACTTATTTTCCACAAACTGAAAAAAAAAAAAAAAAAAACCAAACCCACCAGTAGTGGAAGTTCTGGTGAATACCATTTCCTCCCCAAGATCTAGCCCCACCCAACATCCTGTAGGCTCCAGTGCTGGGATACCTCATCCAAAACAACCAACAAGGCAGGAACACAGCCCCATCCATCAGCACACAGGCTTTCTGAGTACAGCTCTGCCCACCAAAAGGACTAGACCCAGCTCTACCTGCCAGTGGGCAGGAACAAAATCCTCCCACCAGGAAGCCTGTGCAAGCCTCTCAGACTCAGATAGTCTTATCCCAAGGGACAGACAGCAGAAGCAAAAGAACTGCAATCCTACAGCCTACAGAAAAGAAATCACAATCACAGAAAATTAGAAAAAATGAGATTGCAGAAGAAATATGTCCTAGATGATGGAACAAGATAAAACTTAGAAGAACATCTTATTGAAATGGAGATAGGTGATCTACCCAAAAAAGAATTCAGAGTAATGAAAGTGAAGATGATTTAAGATCTCATAAAAAGATCAAGAAGATGTAAGAAATGTTTAAGAGACCTAGAAAAACAAAAGAACAAAAAGAGATGAACCATTCAGTAACTGAAATGAAAAAACCACTAGAAGCAAGCAACAGTAGCGTAACTGAGGCAGAAGAATGGCTACGGGAACTAAAGGAGTGATGGAAACCACTGCTGCAGAACAGAATCAAGAAAAAAATAATAGAAAGAAATGAAGAGAGTCTAAAAGTCTGGGACAAAGTTTAATGCACCAATATTCGCATTTATGTGAGTTTCTGAAGGAAGAGAGAGAGAAAAATGAATGCCAATTGCCAAAAATTAAAAGCAGCTAGGGTAAAACAACAAATAACATACAGGGTAACTCGCATAAGATTATCATCTGATTTCTCAGCAGAAATTCAGCAGGCCAGAAGGGAGTGGCATGATATATCCAAAGTGATGAAAGGGAAGGAGCTACAACCAAGAATACGCTGTCCAAGAAGACTATCATTCAGTTGCAACAGAGAAATCAAAAGCTTTACGAGAGCTCATTACCACCAGACCAGATCTGCAACAAATCCTAAATGAAATTCACTACTAGAAACAAAGAAATTAAGAATGGAAAAGCTTAACAGTAAAGGCAAAAAAAGAAAGGAAATCATCTGCACAAAAATATGCAAAATATGCTATCAAAACCAGCAACTGTGAGAATAAGGGAGCACAAATGCAAGATATTGGAAATGCACTTGAAATTAACACATCAGCAACTTAAAGCAACCTTGTTTATGTATGGACTGCTACATCAAATCCTGATGGAAACAGCAAACTAAAAATCTACAGTAGATACACACACACAAAATAAAAACAAATTCAACACTGAAGCTAGTCATCAAATCACAACAGAACAGAAGAGAAAGGGAAGAAAAACGACCTACAGAAACAAATCCAAAACAATAAAGAATATAGAAATAGGAACAGACATTGCTAATTAGCTTAAATGTAAATAGATTAAATGCGCCAACCAAAGACACAGACTAGCTAAATAGATACAAAAGCAAGACTTGTATGTATACTGTCTACAGGAGATCCACTTCATATCTAAGTACACATATAAAATGAAAGCCAGAGGATGGAAAAAGGTATTCCATGCAAATGGAAGTCAAAAGAAAGCTGCAGTAGAAACATTCATCAGACAAAATAGACTTTAAATAAAAACTTTCCCAACAGACAGAGAAGGACACTACATAATGATCAAGGGATCAATCGAAGAGGAAGATGTAATAGCTGCAAATGCACATGCACCCAAAATAGGAGCATCCTAATATATAAATCAAAGACTAACAGCCTTAAGAAAAGCAATCAACAGTGACACAATAATACTGGGTGGTATTAATAATACTGGTAATAATAATACTTAACATCCCACTTTCAGCAATGGACAGATTATCCAGACAGAAGATCAAAGGAAACACAAGCCTTAAAAGAAAGACCAGATGGACTTAATTTATAGTGCACTCCATCCAAAAGCAGCAGAATATACATTCCTTTCAAGTTCACATGGAACTTCTCCAGCACTGATCACAGGCTGGGCCACAAAGTGAGCCTTGATAAGTTTAGGAAAACTGAAATCATATCAAGAATATTTTCTGACCACAATGCTATGAGATTAGAATTAAAGTTCAAGAAAAACACTGAAAAAACACAAACAGGTTGAAGATACACAACGTGTTATCAAGAAACCAATAGATCACTGAATAAATCAAAGAATAATAATAAAAGAAAACACCTAGAGACAAATGAAAATAAAAACACGATGATCCAAAACTTATGGGGAGAAGCAAAAACAATTGTAAGAATGAAGTTTACAGCAATACAATCTTATCTCAGGAAGCAAGGCAATTTTTAAATAAACAGCCTAACCTTACACCTAAAGCAATAGAAAAAGAAGAACAAACACCACCCAAAGTTAGTAGAAGAAAACAAATCATAAAAATCAGAGCAGAATCAAAAGAAAAAAATAGAAAAGATCAATAAAACGAAAAACTCGTTCTTTAAAAAGAATCAAAATGGATAAACCTTTAGCCAAATTCAAAGAAAGAAAAAGGAGAGTTCAATCAATAAAATTAGAATGAAAAAGAACAGAAGTTACAACAAACACCACAGAAATGCAAAGGATCATAAGAGACAACTAAAAGCAACTGTATGTCAAAGAAATGGAAAACCTGGAAGAAATGTATGAATTCTTAGAAAGGTATATGCTCCCATTAATGAATTATGAAGAAATAGAAAATATGAACATACCAATCACAAGTACTGAAATTGAAACTATGCTTTATAAACTTCTAACAAAAACTGACTAGGACTAGATGGCTTCTTGAGAGTCCCTTGGACTGCAAGGAGATCTAACCAGTCCATTCTGAAGGAGATCAGCCCTGAGATTTCTTTGGAAGGAATGATGCTAAAGCTGAAACTCCAGTACTTTGGCCACCTCATGCGAAGAGTTGACTCATTGGAAAAGACTCTGATGCTGGGAAGGATTGGGGGCAGGAGGAGAAGGGACGACCGAGGATGAGATGGCTGGATGGCATCACGGACTCGATGGATGTGAATCTGAGTGAACTCCAAGAGCTGCTGATGGACAGGGAGTCCTGGCGTGCTGTGATTCATGGGGTCGCAAAGAGTCGAACACGACTGAGTGACTGAACTGAACTGAGATGGCTTCACAAGTGTATTCTACTAAAAACTAACAGAAGAGTTAAACCTATCCTTCTGAGATTACTGAAAAATTTGCAGTAGAAGGAATATTCTCAAACTAATTCTATGAGGATACCATCACCCTGATACCAAAACCAAATAAAGATACTATAAAAAAGGAAATCATGGGTCATTATCATTGAATACAGATGTGAAAAATTTCAACAAACTACTAGCAAGCCAAATCAAACAATACATTAAAGGATCACACAACATGATAAGGTGGGATTTATACCATGGATACAAGGATTTTGCAATATCTGGACATCAATCTGTGTGATATATGACATCAAAGAATATTAAATAAAATTATATGACCATCTCAGTAGATGGTAGAAAGAGCTTTTGACAAAACTCAATAACCATTGAGATTAAAAAACAAAAATCTCTAGAAAGTGGGTACCGAGGGGACCTATCTGAACATACTAAAGGCCATATATGAAAAAAATATAGTTAGCATCATATTCAACAGTTAAAAGATAAAAGCACTTCCTCTAAGACCAGCAACGAGAATGGTTGTTGACTCTTACCACTATTATTCAATACAGTTTCAGAAGCACTAGTCATGGCAATCAGAGAAGAAAAAGAAATAAAAGAAACCCACACTGGAAAAGAAGTAAAACTATCATTGCTTGCAGATGACATGATACTATACACAAAGAATGCTAAAGATGCTATCAGAAAACCACTGAATTCATTTTTGAAGAGCTGTAATACAGTTGCTGAAGAAGGAAATGGCAACCCACTCCAGTATTCTTGCCAGGAGAACCTGTGGACAGAGAAGCCTGATGGTCTAGAGTCCATGGGATCACACAGAGACACAACTGAGCGCCTGAGCTCAGTAAAGTTGCAGGATAACTAAATTTGCAATTATTATTACAAAATTATTACACAGAAATCTATTCCATTTCTGTACACTAACAATGAATATCTTAAAGATAAATAAATGAAACAATCCCATTTGCCACTGTCTCAAAAATAAAACACCTAGAAATAAACTTGCCTAAGGAAACAAATTGCTGGGAGAAATATCAATAACCTCAGATATGCAGATGACACCACCCTTATGGCATAAAGGGAAGAGGAACTAAAAAGCCTCTTGATGAAAGTGAAAGAGGAGAGTGAAAAAGTTGGCTTAAAGCTCAACATTCAGAAAACTAAGATCATAATATCTGGTCCCATCACTTCATGGCAAATAGATGGGGAAACAGTGGAAACAGTGTCAGACTATTTTTCTGGGCTGCAAAATCATTGCAGATGGTGATTGCAGCCACAAAATTAAAAGACGCTTACTCCTTGGAAGGAAAGTTATGACCAACCTAGATAGAATATTCAAAAGCAGAGACATTACTTTGCCAACAAAGGTCTATCTAGTCAAGGCTGTAGTGTTTCCAGTGGTCATGTATGGATGTGAGAGTTGGACTGTGAAGAAAGCTGAGCACCAAAGAATTAATGCTTTTGAACTGTGGTGTTGGAGAAGACTCTTGAGAGTCCCTTGGACTGCACGGAGATCCAACCAGTCCATCCTAAAGGAAATCAGTCCTGGGTGTTCATTGGAAGGACTGATGGTAAAGCTGAAACCCCAGTACTTTGGCCACCTCACGCAAAGAGTTGACTCATTGGAAAAATCTGATGCTGGGAGGGATTGGGGGCAGGAGAAGGGGACGACAGAGGATGAGATGGCTGGATGGCATCACCGACTTGATGGACATGAGTTTGAGTGAAC
>SJYC01082888.1:0-87310 GCA_006408675.1 Madoqua kirkii
CCTTTCCCTTCCCTGCCCCGCCCCCCCGGCCCCGCCCCATCGCTGGCAAGACTATCGATATACTTTTTGAAAGAACACGGCTAATTCACTGCCTTTCCTGAAATAAGCGTATGGTTATACGATATGGTCCAAGGAACAGGGGGCATTTTTTTTTCCTCCAGGCAGATAGTTTGTTTTTCCTTTTGGACCTAAGCATTGGCAGTGAATTGCAAATGAGCACGAAGTCGCATTAGGCGAAGTTGTTTCTGTCTGAAGAGAAGACCTGTGGCCTGCGGGGCCTTCTCGTGTTGTGGAGGCTGCAGCGGCATCTGTAGGCTCCTTTTCCGACAAGGGAACATGATGATTGCCTTCCCCAGAGTCCCCATGGGGGTCCCCCAGCCCCTTGGCTGGAGCGAGGCTCCTGAGGCCAGCGCTGCAGGCACAGAGACTGTCCCTGGGGTGCACAGGCTGGCAGCCTCCGCTCCATCCTACATGCTGGGCTTCTTTCTCTCATCTTTTTAATCTGTGTGCTTGGCTGCGCAGGCTCGTGGCTGTGGCGCATGGGATCTCTCGGTCTTCATGGCGGCTCGTGGGATCTTGACTTGTGCATGCAGACTCTCAGCTTGCAGAATGTGGGGTGAACCTGGGCCGCCTGCCCTGGGACTGTGACGTCTTTGTCCCTGGACCACCGGGGACATCCCACGCTTGGCTTCTGACCGCAGTTTTCTGACTTGGTTTCAACTGTAGCAGAAAGGCAAGGAAGAATTTGGGTTCCAGACAAGTTTCGGGAAAGGAAAAGAAAGAGGAAGAACAAGAAGTAATGGGTTTCCAATGAGATTCATTCCCCGGGAAGCAATTTCTTTGGTTAACTCGAGAGAGTTGCTTGTCTTTTGAGCTAATGAAAGGGGCACGGCACCAGAACACTACAAGTTTATTCATCTTCCTGATGCTTCGCAGGGGAGTTATTTATTAGAAAAGCAGTATTAAGACAGCAATATCAGTGAAATTTAAGAAGTTATCTTACTACACCTCGAGCAACGCATTTCCCTGGGCGAATCCCGTCTTCCCATCTTTGTTCACGTCTGTCCTTCTTTAATATTCCTGTGACTCAAGAACAAGTTCCCAGCATTGTCTTTCTTGCCACAGTGCTATTTACTGTCCCGGTTGTAAATGGCTTTTCAACGTGGCACGAGGCAGAGAACCACATTTGCCTTGACTGCGCTCCTCGGGCTGGACAGTGGGGCTGCTGTTTATGGCCCCTTCACTGTAATCAGCAGTGCAATCCCAACTGGCCAGCCCTTGACAGCATGTCGTGGTGACACACGGTGACCACGGAAATCTTTGTGCGTTGTGTTTTGTAGCAAAATAGTGGAGGGGCTTATTGAGCTTAAGGAGGCATAGAATCTTCATTTGCAAAAATTCAAGTGTTTTCAGAATTTCCTCTGATGACAAATGACTGCCAACTCTAGGCCCTTGGAAGATATTTGGGGAAAACAAAGAAAAATCAACATGTTTAATCATCCATCAAGGTAAAGGTGATACTTCAACAAAAAACAAGAGAGTAGCCTCTTTCCAAAAAATTTGTACCATGGAGAGGACATTTTGAAAACAGATGTTTTTAATAATTTTTTTATTCTGTAGTTTTTGTTGCCCCAAATGATGTGAATGTATCCCCTATTAAAAACTTAGATTTTTGCACTCTTAACCCAGGAACAGTGTTTTCCTAATCTGCTCTAGAATCCTGTAAATGAAAATTTCAGTGGATTGTGAACTGAGTTGTTAAGGATTAGTTACAGGGGCCATTATTTGGCATTAGGGGAAATGGAGCTTTATTAGCAAAATGTTCATAACATCCTTTGCATCAGTGGTAGAAGAAAGTGGGAAGTGTCTCTCCCGTTTCCAGCGGTAAGTCTCTTCCATTCTGGTTCCTCAGATCTCTGGAAGGAGGCTGCTGGGGCTCTGGCAGACTTCGGTGTCTAAACTGAGGCTGTAACTGAGCGGCTGTCAAGTCCCCGAGTCAATGAAAGGTCCCTACATTACAAAAATGGAAGTAAGGATAGTTTTGTTGCTCTTACTAAAAATATCACAACTCATTTGGTTTAATAATTTCCAAGAGGTTTGTTGGTACTCTTAGTAAATGTCATATTAAAGTGTGTTTTAAAGTATGGGTTATTTTGTCCTTTTATCCTTGTCTCAAAATCATCTTTTCTTTTTGGTAATTGTTTTTATATTCGTAATACATTGGTACAGTAGCACACTGTGTCATTTCTTGATTAAAAAAATATACCCGTGTTGGCATCATATGCCTAAGGGTGTCTCCTGTGCTGTCAGACAGGTTTGGAGACCAATGATCTGGGCAAATTGGCTTTATCAAGAATTCTGCTGTAACTCTCAAGAGGACCAGTTGATGACTTTTATCTCCTCACCTGGTGAGCTGGTAGAACATTTAATTAAGTATGGTCCTGAACGCAAAGCCAGGCAGCCTTCCGGAAGTGCTTTCTAAATCCGTGAGCCCAGCGCACTTCCTGGCTTCCCGTGCGAGGAGACTCTGCTTGAGATCTTGGCAGGGCACTGGCTTCCAGCTTCTTAGGTCCCTAACTGCCCACCACCTCAGTGCAGGGGAGGGTTTCCGAGGGCCAAAGGTGGTCAAGGATGCCCCTCTTGGGCTGTGGCACTGTGCAGAGGAAGGCACGCTGGCTTTGGAGGCCAGTATACCTTGGCTCAGCGCAGGAGTTCCATTCCCCACATGCCCCACTTCTGACCTGTTCTAAATGATCGACAATTCTGGCATTTTTAGGGTTTCCCTGGTGGCTCAGAGGTTAAGGCGTCTGCCTCCAATGTGAGAGACCCAGCTTCGATCCCTGGGTTGGGAAGATCCCCTGGAGAAGGAAATGGTAACCCACTCCAGTATTCTTGCCTGGAGAATCCCGTGGACGGAGAAGCCCGGTAGGCTACAGTCCACGGGTCGCAGAGTCTGATACAACTGAGCGACTTCACTTTCACTTTCTTTACGGCTTACCTCCCTCTAAGCGATCTCAGTGATAAAGAAGATATTTTCCACAGCAGAGTTATGTGCATACAGCAGACATTTGCACAAGGCCTGGTAGTGCTTGATCGCAGTATCATGGCAGATAGAAAAGGTGGTCCACGCCCTTTTCCTCCAGCCTGTGGCCTGAGTCACTGTGATGTCACACTCTCATTGATCACTCAGGGTCTGATGGCACCCCACCTGCCACACTCTACCGCGAACCCCACCCACCGCATAATATTGCAGGCTGTAAGGTGTGGTTGTAAGGTGCTGATCCTAAGAAGAAGCGCTGTGGCTGGTCCTGCTCTTGGTTTTTACGCTGCCAGATGAGCAATCTGTGGTACTAACCGTGTAGCTTCGGAGCTGTTATCCAGTCTTCCTGAGCCCTGGTTTCTTCAGGTGGCAGAGTGGGTTCAGGGTTGGCGCGTGCTTTCACTGGGTTGATGCGCATGGGTTTGCTGTGCACCGGAAAGGTGGTGGTGGTGGGTTCACGCATGCTGCTCGTCCCAGCGGTGGGGGCGTGGTGGAGTCGAGCTCGTAGAGGATCTCAGGTGGCCTGAGAGTGAGGGCGGGTGCTACCCTTGCTGTCTTTCCAGAAATTCTCCACTGGCCGCCTGGGCCCAGGTGGCTGTGTTCTGTGGCTCCGTACCAGGGGGCGTCTTAATTTTAAGATATTTAGTTTGTGATCTGAGCATTTTCTGACTCTCTTCGTTTTGTGTGTTGTAGGAACCCAGCTATTCAGTGGCCAAAGTGACTTCAGGATCACTACCTTGAAGTTCCATCCGCGAGACCACAGTGTTTTTGTATGTGGCGGCTTCAGCTCTGAAATGAAAGCTTGGGACGTAAGGGCCAGCAAGGTAACACCCACCTTCCTCACTTGGCCTTTCCAGGAGAGCTCCCTTGACAATTTGAATGATTGGGGGCGGGTCAGCATCTATATATAGGATCCTTGAGATGGAATAATTACCACTTAATATGTAATCAGTGCAAAGCATAATTTTTAGATGTTTTGAAAGAACAATCTTGAGTCATTAGATATTAAAGCATCGTAGGTGCATTTCTCTGCAAGCATGTTGCTAAAAATATTTGTGGAGCGCCTACTGTGTGCAGATGCTTCCGGATGTTAGAAAGTGTACCAGCCTTGGATTACTCAAGGGAGTAATATGTGGAGACAGATCAGTCGTACGGAGGAGTGCTCTTTGTGTGTACACGTGTGTGTGTGTGTGTGTGTGTGTGTGCGTGTGTGCGCGCGTGTGCGTGAGGGGAGGGGGCTTGGGGCGGGGCCAGCATTCAGAGAGGGTGAGCTTTCAGCTCAGGGCAAAGACGGCTTCACAGAGAAGACTATGTTGCCTTTGGGGCTTAAAGGCTGGTCCCCATCTGTCCCACAGAGAAGTCATTGTCCAGTCCCATCCGTTACCGCAACCTGCTGCTCCCGTTGCTTCCCTCACTTAAGACATAGCATTTCCATCCTTCTGGTTGCTCAGGCCAACCCATCAGAATCATCACACTCTCTGCCCCTATCTCATCCCCTGACACCCGAACCATCAGCAGATCTGTTTGTAACTGTGGTTTTACACTGCCCTTGTCTCCTGCTTGGGTAGTGGCAGCGCTTTCCTTTCTGATAAATGTCTTCCCGGCAACACCACCCCACCCGCACCAGCCCCAGCTGCTTACAGTGTGTTCTCAACACAGCAGCCAGGGTGGACCGTGACAGCGAAAGTCCATGTGTCCCCCTTGCGGTCAGCACCGTCCAGGCTCAGGTCTCACTCGCAGCAAGGGCTGTGTCCCTGCGGTGGCCCGCAGGCCTCGTAATCTCCCGTCAGCCCCTTCTCTTCAGCTCTGGTCCCTCCAGCCTCCTAGCCGTACCTAGAGCACACCGGCACATTCCTGCCTCAGGGCCTTTGCACCTTTGCTCTTTCTGCCTGCAGTGTGCCCCTCCTGGTTTTCTACAGAGAGGTTCCCACCCTTCCTTCTCCAGGGTCCTGCTCAAATGCTGCCTCTGCAGGAAGGCCTTCCTGGACCAGGTGCTGGGCAGCCCTGGCGTTCACTAGACGCCCCCACACCTCACTTCTCTCTATATCATTCATCATCATCCACGCACTGTGGCTGTACGTGTCTATTTGTCTGTCTTCCTCCCTTTGAATGTAATCTTCCAGGGTGGGGGTTTCTGTCTGTTTCGTTTGCTGCTGACTTCTAGCTCCTAGATCAGTGCCTGGCATGTGGTAGCACTCAGCAGATCTTGGCTGACTGAATGAGCAGATGGAGGCGACCATGCAGACTGTGGGAGACGTAAGGTTTGGACAGGGCCAGTGACCTGCTTGACGCAGCTGGGAATGGGCCCCAGGCAGTTGGACAGGCGGGCTGAGAGACTGTTAACGCTGTGCTTCTGGATTTGGATCAGCAGTGGGGAGCCATGGGAGGTTTGTGAGCAGCGGGGGCTGGGATCAAGACTGAGGAAGGACTCAGGGAGGGGCAGTGAGGAAGAACCTGAGTGCTCCTGTCTCTGGGGAGCAGTGGTTTCAGAATGTCTGTTTCAAGCCCTGAGAAGCAACGCCCCTGGTCTGAAGGAGGCACCCAATCTCTCAAATGCTGCAGGGTCATTCATGATGAAACGTGCATCGATCTTGACCTTAAAAGAAGAGGGTGTGGAATGTCAGAAACTGCCATCCTCCAGCTGGGATCCAGGGGAGTTGGTGGCCCCATGCTGAAGGTGCAGCATCGAAGCCACTGCCTAAAGGCATCCCTGTCCTGGCAGGTGCAGCAGCCCCTGCAGGTCTGCGCTGAGCAGAGGCCTTTCCGAATGGCTGGGGTGGAAGGTGGCGGGGTGAGGTCTCCAGTGCTGGATTCAGAAGGCGGGCTGGTGCTTTGGATTAGCAGCTGCAGGAAGGTGCTCTCCCACCAGGCTGTGGACAGGGGATGCTGGTGTTTTGAGAACCTAAAACCAGAAACAGTTTCCTTCAAGAGGACAGGATGTTCCATCCATATGTATCTTGCTTACAGGATTGTGCCTCACATAGAGGGGGGAGAATTAGACATAGAGAGATATACTCTTTTTTCAAAGGAAAAAACATACATTTTTTTCTTTTACAAAGAGACTATTTTTTTTTTTAAACAAAAATATTTGGAAGAGAGAGAAAAGCTGCCCATAAAGAAATGGACACGTGGACCTATAAAAGCACTGGAACACTCATGTTTGGGCTATAAATATATGATGAATGAAAGAAAACACTGGGACGTGCTGTTGAAGCTGGAGACTCTTAGTCATCTGTTTGAAGCTGGGCCTCCTTGTCACCCAGCCCCTGCGGATGGCCACATCCCTCGGAGGTGCGCTTACTGTTTTTAGCCCCGGAGACCAACCATGTAAGAAATTACTCATCAAGGACGCAATCTGATTTAAGACTTTGTTAAAAATACCGGATTTTCTCCCAGGGCAGACGCCAGCTGATGCGCTCTGAGAGCGCTGGGGGAGAAGCAGTTAGGAGCAGATGTTGCTGTGACTGGTGCTGGCATGTTTGCCAGTCCTCTCCCAAGCTGTGACGTGGGTAACGGGGCCACGCAACATTTGTTTTTGCCTCCCTTTCCCCAACAATCCGACCCTCTGTCCTCCTCGCTGGGTCACAGAGCTCGTTCCATTTGCACCAGCCAGACTCGGGATCACTGTCTCTCCCGCTTCAGTGAATGTTTCCTCTGAGAGGTGTGGTCCAAGCGCCTCCGTGGATCCAGCGGGTGGGCCAGAGAGGAGGGGCAAGGGTGCCCGCTTAAGGTGGTTCTCAGCAGGCCTGCTGCGCTCCCATGGGGTGCGGGGCTCTGTCCAGCGTGCTGACCTCTCCAGCCCTGCCTGGCGAGCGTGCAGACGCCAAGGGCTGAGCAGTGTGGCTCTTATCGCCTTCAGGGGCAGCCAGGAAAACTCCAGGGGGTACACGGACTTTACCTTAGAATCATGACAGGTTTCCTCTTTTAAAAATAATGGGAAGGGGACTTCCCTGGTGCTGCTAATGCCGGGGCCCCAGGTTCTATCCCTGGTCAAGGAGTTAGATCCCGCATGCCACAACTAAATATTCCATGTGCCGTCAACTAAAACCTGATTTAGCCAAATAAATAAATAGGAAAAGGACAATGGGAAGGACTTTATTTTTTCATATAATATGTGATTTTATATGGAAAAATTAGAAGCTAGAAATAGAAGGGGTGGCCAAGCCCGCTGAAGGTGAACGCTGTAACCTGTGCCTGTTTTTTATTTCCGTGTCTTTTCCACTGTGTGTTTTTTTAAACGTTGATTGGTCTTATTCTTATACAGTTTTGTATTTTGCTTCACATATTTCACACAGCATTCTAAGGGTTTTCCTTACAGTGAGTGAGTTCTTGTAGATTTTCAGTACATTCCCTGGACACCTCACGCCTGGCTGGTTTGCTCCTCGCCTCACCCTCGGTACTGAGAACGCGTGTCTGACACAGCTGCTGCTGCTGCTGCTGCTAAGTCGCTTCAGTCGTGTCGAACTCTGTGCGACCCCAGAGACGGCAGCCCACCAGGCTTCTCTGTCCCTGGGATTCTCCAGGCAAGAACACTGGAGTGGGATGCCATTTCCTTCTCCAATGCATGAAAGTGAAAAGTGAAAGTGAAGTCACTCAGTCGTGTCCGACTCTTAGTGACCCTATGGACTGCAGCCCACCAGGCTTCTCTGTCCATGGGATTTTCCAGGCGAGAGTGCTGGAGTGGGGTGCCATTGCCTTCTCCAGTCTGACACAGCAGGCACTCAATAAATATGGATCAAATGAACATATTTCAAGTGGTTCAGCTTATTAAACCATTTCCCGAGGTTGGTTTGGAGGACATTTGCTTTCCTTTGGTTTGCCATTTAAAGGTAGTAGATGTAAAGGTGGTGATGAGGGGTCGACCAGCTGAAGCTTAGGGCTAAGTCTGGCATACTTCCTGTGTTTGTAAATAAAGTTTTATTAGAACACAGTTCTGGTCATTCACTTGTATAGCAGCTACAGCTGCTTTCACACCACAGCCTCAAGAGTTGGGTTGTTGAACTGAAGACCGCATGGTCCATAGAGCCAACATAGTTACGCTTTGGCTGACTGCCAAGATGGGTCAGGCTGTGGCGTGTGCCACTCCACGTCTGTTCACGGCTGATCCCCCTGACCCGGCTGACCAGGTGGGGCCCCCCGTGGCCCACCCTTTTTTGGGCACCCTGTGGAGACCGTGTGCACACGGAACGTTGTTTCCAGAGAACCGTGCCTCAGTCAGGGGGATGTGGGTCGTTTTCCCTCCCTTGCTGCCATCCCCAGGCGGACCACGCCGGCCCGCTCCACTGCACATTCTACCTCGAGGCGCGGTGGTGCGTCTAGTGCTTTCCACACTCGCAGTTTATTGCCTGCAGCTTGGGCCCCAGAATTCAGATTGCTGGGTCAAAGCAAGTCCATGCTTTGAAGGTGAGGGGTGGGTGTCTAAGGCCACGGCTGATCCCGCCATTGGAGCGTGACAGCAGGGCCAGACAGCCTCCTGCTGGACTCAAGGGGCAGCTGGAGCAGATGACATTAAAACTGCTTTCCAGCCATAGACTTCTGATTCCTTAAGCTAAGCTGCATGATCAGTGTCAGGATTCTGGGCTTCTCCGGTCCAGCCCAGTTCATTACAGCAAATGGGTGATTTGGCTCCTCCCGCTCTTCTCCGCCGATCTCTCTCCACTCAGGTTTGATGATCAGAGCACATCCCTCATCTCTGCAAAGTGCCTGACTTCATTTCTGGCCGGTCAGCGGGCTTGTTCTGCACTAGCCCTCAGCCTGCTTACTGGCGCCGGCTCCATGCTGCCAGCATGGGATTTTCTGATGCATTTTGTCTCCTGACAGTCTGCCCAAATGTTGGTATGGTCTGGAACCCAAGATGTCCGTGGCCTTACCTTTGTGTTACTGTGGGAGTCAGAACCCCGATGGGCTGCCAGAACTTATTGGCCTGAGCTCCAGGAGACCTGGGCTCCCAGCCTCCCTCTCCCACTTGCTTAGCTGGCTGACTGTAGGTGAATCTCTAGGTGAGGGCTTCCCTCCATCCGGTGTCTCCGGTGGTGCAGGAAAGGGGCAGCAGGAGGCCATCTCCGCAGCAGGCCTGTCAACCCTCCCCTATGTAGGAGAGCACCCGGGGCTCTCGTTAGGATGCGGATTCTGTTTCCGCAGGATGATGTCTTGGTCAGCTCAGACTGCTGGAACAAAGCGCTGCAACCTGTGGGCTTAGACAGCAGACGGTTATTTCTCATGGTTCCGGAGGCTGGACTCCAAGATCAGGGTGTCAGTGGCTTGCGTTCTGGTGAGGGGTCTCCTCTGGGCTGGTGATAGCTGCCGTTTTGCTGTGTCCACACACGATGGAGAGTGGGCAGCCTCTGATCTCTTTACCCCTTTATAAGGTCACTGTCGTCACCAGAGGCCCTCCACCCTTACGACTTTATCCAGACCTAATGACCTCACAAAGGCCTCAGCCCCGGAAATCATCACGTGGGGACTGCTGTTGTGAGTTGCCGTCTCAGTCACTCAGTCGTGTCCGACACTGCGACCCTGTGGGCTACAGCGCTCCAGGCTTCCCTGTCTGTCATTCTGTCTCAGAGTTTGCTCAAACTCAAGTCCACTGAGTCGATGATGCTATCCAACCATATTGTCCTCTGCCACCCCCTTCTCCTCTTGCCCTCAGTCTTTCTCAGCATCATGGTCTTTTCCAGTAGTCGGCTCTTCACATCAGGTGGCCAAAGTATCGGAGCTTCATCTTCAGCATCAGTCCTTCCAATGAATATTCAGGACTGATTTCCTTTAGGATGGACTGGTTTGATTTCCTTACTCTCCAAGGGACTCTCAAGAGTCTTCTCCAGCACCACAGTTCAAAAGATCTAACTGGTTGATCCTAAAGGAAATCAGTCCTGAATATTCAATGGAAGGACTGATGCCTGGGACTCTCAAGAGTCTTCTCCAGCACCACAGTTCAAAAGATCTAACTGATTGATCCTAAAGGAAATCAGTCCTGAATATTCAATGGAAGGACTGATGCCGAAACGGAAACTCCAATCCTTTGGCCACCTGAGGTAAAGAGCTGACTCATTGGAAAAGACCCTGATGCTGGGAAAGATTGAAGGCTGGAGGAGAAGGGGATGACAGAGGATGAGATGGTTGGATGGCATCACCGACTCAGTGGACATGAGTTTGAGTAAGCTCTGGGAGTTGGTGATGGACAGGGAAGCCTGCCGTGCTGCAGTCTATGGGGTCGTGGGGAGTCCGACACGACTGAGCGACTGAACTGAACTGATTTAGTGAGTCATCCTTTTTACAAGAGTAAATTATGGAACTCCAACCTCAGCAAATTACCTCTCAGCTGAGCAGGTCCTGGTGCTGCAAACTGGAGCAGGCCTGGAGAATCTAGGACACGTGGCTCCCGAAACTGGGAGCCCGGCCTCTGCCCCAGTTCTCTTCCCTTCTGCAAGCAGGGCCAACCCCGGGTGGGCTGGGGCTGAGTTGGCTTTGATGCATCTTTGGACTTTGTGCCCAGGAAGGAGCCTCAGGTGCACTCAGGCCCCCACTGGGCCTCAAAAGCACTGACTGCACCAGCTCGGGTAGTTCTCAGGATGAGACCCGCTCCGACAGGCCGCGCAGTTTTGCTCCAGAGCGGGTTTGACCCGAGTCGTCAATCTCCCATGCTTGTTCTGCAGCTTTTCTTTCTTTTTTTTTAAAAAATATCTTTAAAGATACGGCTTTATTTTGGGCTTTGCTGGGCCTTCACTGCTGTGCTCGCCGGCTCCCTCTGGCGGGGCCCCTCTCTAGTTGTGGCGGGCGGGCTCCTCTGCAGTGGCTGCTCTTGTTGCGGAGCACAGGCTCTGGGCACGCGGGCTTCAGTGGCTGTGGTGCTGGGGTTTAGTTGCCCTTTGGCACTGCGATCTTCGCAGACCAGGGATCAAACCAGTGTCCCTTGTATCTTAACCACTGAACCACCGGGAGAGCCCCTTTCCTTTCTTTCTTTTTAAGTTTGCAAAGGGCCGTCTTGACTTGCACATCTTGAATTGGTGTCTTGACCTCCTTCTGGAGTTTTGCCCCAGACCCACTGTAGGTGTGTGTCCTCAGGCAGGTGACAGTGCGGAGGGGCAGGCAGGGCGGTGTTCTGGGCCATCCTTCCCTTCCATCTGGAATCTCATCTCTGCCCCTTGCCAGAGCCTCTCTCTGGCACTTTCCCTGCAGAGTGTAGACTCCCTGAGGGCAGGAATTTGCTCACTTCTGCTGAATTCCCAGTGCCTGGCCGAGTGCTGGGCGGATGGGAAGGAACTGTCGCAGGAATGACTAACGGCCTGAGTCAAGACCAATTGAAAACAAAAATCCCATGTGATGAGCCCTCCCAGTTGAGTCGGAAATTGAGCCAGCATCTGTTAACACGCTCTTCTCAGGTGCCCACCATGGGCATCATGCCCCAAACGGGCGGGGCGATGAACCAGCCAGTCACTCAGCCAGTGGTTGCTGGTCTTCACTGGCTGACCAGGTGGTCAGAGCACCCAGAACCTTAGAGGAGACCCAGCCTCTCTGCAAGTGGTCTCTGTGCCCAGCATTTTGAAAACTTTGCAGGTGATTCTAATGCAGAGCTGGAGTGGTGAACCACCATCCTGGGAGCCAGGGTATGGGTGCATCAGTGAGAATCCCGAACCCGGAATGGTGTTGTGCAGGGTGTCTGCCTGGCCGGCGAGAGCGTCCTGAAGTGTTCGCTCCCACGAGGGCGGCTGCCTGGGAGGCGCGGTGCCCTTGGCTCTGGGCGCTGTCCATTTCTGCGGCGTTGCAGGATGGTTGCTTATTTGTCCTAATGAGGTTTTGATTACTCTCCATTTGTCTCTTTCATCAGCTTTATGTTAAAAAGCCTTTTTATTTGGATTATTTGTACTTATGCAGTTCTGACTAAGTTTTGCCTCAAACCAAACTTTCTCATGCAGATGCGAGCGGGAGATAAAGGAGGAGGCAGAGGTGGGGAAGGGGCGTGGGCAGCCTGGTGCTGAGGGGAGGTGGTCACAGCCTCTGGGCCCCCCGGCCCCACCTGTCCAGTGGCAGTGGGGAGCGCTCAGCCCTGCAGCCTCGCGGCCCCGACACGCGGTGGTGTGGGCTGGCCAGTCACCGCCCAGCTGACTCTGATGGGCCTGCCCCTTGTGCCACCCATAGCAACACAGCAGTCCTGGGAGGCGTGCCAGGCGCTGTTGTCACCCTGTCCCCTGGCAGGGAGCCTGAGGTTCACAGAGGTGCCAGCACAGGGCCGGTTGATAGTGGGGTAGGACCTGGATCCAGAGCCTGGACTCCTACACCCCAGCAGGTCCTCCTGTTCACAGGTTGAGTGAGGCGTCAGTCTGGCGTGTAAGGAAAGCTTTGGCAGTGAGAGCCGGGCACTTGGGTCCTAGGGAAGCCTGCACAGGGCAGCCCTTAAGTTCAGATGCCCGCTCCGCCCTGCCGCTTGCAGCCCGGTGCCTGGTGCCTGGTGTCAGAGGACCCAGCTGTGAAGTGGAGAGTGCAGGGCCCTGTGGCCTCAGGTCAGAAGTCACAAGCCCAGCATCTCCACGTGGGCATTGTGCCCCACGTATGGACGAGGAGACCAGTCCTGGAAGGTCCAGCTTCAGGGCAGGAGTCTGCAGCCATTGCGGACTTGCATCTGCCCCCGGATCTTATTCTGAATTCTCCCTCTCCCCACGGCAGGAGGAGGACACGCTTCAGTAACTGAGGCCCTGCTGGACACCAGGCGGCGTCCCAGGGCCAGGAGCTCAGCATCTGGAAGAAGGGCCCGAGAAGGGCTGTTTCTTTGGTGTTGGTGGACCTGTGGGCCTCACCGGCTACCTTAAGCAGCCAGGGAGTTCCCCTGTGTCTCCTGGGTCATCCAAAATTTGGGGCAAAGCTGGAGAAAGGGTTCCTGGGGTCCAGAATCTCAGAGACTGCCCCCAGCCGGATCCTTCTCTTCACTTTAACTTGGGAGCACTTTCCTCGGGGTGCCAAGCAGATGCTGGTTAAAAGCCTGAAATGGGACCTGCCCCTGGGAGCCCAATGTGTGTCCACGGGAGAAGGTGCCGCTCGGGAGGGCCCTGTCCCCATGTGAGCCCTCAGGCTCTTAAAGCTGCAGTGGGGCTGTCAGAAAATAGAAAGCAGATTCTGAATGGACCTGTAGTGACGACAGAAACACAGTGTTTACATAATGTCAGTGTGTGTGTCCTTTGTAGTTCATTTTGCCACTAAAAGAAGCTGTGTTCATACCCTGAACACCTGTCCTTGAGATTTTAAAAAATTTAATATTTCCATGAAATTTGTAATGATTATATAAATAAATGTATATGTCCTTTGCAATTCATTTTATCACTGGAATAAGCTGTGTTACATACACTGAACATCTCTCCCTGAGGTGTTTTTTTCGAGATTTAAAATGATTTAATATGTGTATGAAATGGATTCACAGTGTTTGTCCTACTTCAACACTTATTTTAGTTTGCCATGACTAATAGCATCCAAAAAATCATAGGTTTGATGCCCTAGTTATTCTTTGTCTTAACGTACTTGAAATACTTATTAAAATTTTTTGGTGGTGGCCTTTGTTGAAATGAAATTCACAGATGCCTTCATGTATAGCACGGGGTTCATTCGTTTTTAGTATATTTACAGAGTTGCTCAACCATCATCACAGTCCATTTAGAACATTTTCATCACGTCAAAAAGAAACCCTGTGCCCTTTAGCAGTCACCCCAACTCCTCTGGCAACCGTCCGTCTACCTTCTGTTTCTATTTGTTGTTGAGTCGCTGAGTTGCTAAGTTGGGTCTGACTCTGTGTGACCCCATCAGCTGCAGCGCGCCAGGCTTCCTGTCCTTCCCCATCTCCCAGAGCTTGCACAAACTCATGTCCATTGAGTTGGTGATGCCATCCAACCATCTCATCCTCTGTTGCCCCCTTCTCCTTCTGCCTCAGTCTTTCCCAGCATCAGGGTCTTTTCCAGTGAGTCAGCTCTTTGCATCAGGTGGCCAAAGTGCTGGAGCTTCAGCTTCAGCATCAGTCTTTCCAGTGAAGATTCAGGGTTGATTTCCTTTAGGATGGACTGGTTGGATCTCCTTGCAGTGCAAGGGACTCTCAAGTGTCTTCTCTGGATGTTTCTGTAGATTGCCTATTCTGGACATGTTATATACACAGAATCATACAGTTTGAAGAACCACCAGACTGTCTTCCAGAGTGTTTGCGCTATTTTTCATCCCGAGGAAGGTTCTGAGTTTTCCTGTCCTCACCTCCCTTGTTATCAGTCTTTTTGCTTATCTCCATCCCAGTGGATGTGAAGTGGTGTCTCATTGTGGACTCCTGAAAGTCTATCCATCTCTCTATGCCAGGTCTTGATTGTGGCACGCAAGATATTTAGCTGCTGCGCACAAACTCTTGGTTGTGACATGTGGGATCTACTTCTCTGAACAGGAACTGAACCTGGGCCCCCTGCACTGGGAGCTCAGAGTCTTACTGCTGGACCTCCAGGGAAATCCTCTCCTTCAGGTTTTATATAGATCTGTGCAGACTATATTTCTTCATGAATGAGCTTTGGTAGTTTGTGTTTCTCAAAGAATTGGTTTGTTTCATCTATTTATCAAATTTATATACATAAACTTTTTCATGAAGTGAAAGTGATCACAGCTCAGTCGTGTCCGACTCTTTGCAGCCCCATGGACTGTAGCCCGCCAGGCTCCTCTGTCCATGACGTTCTCCAGGCAAGAATACCGGAGTGGGCAGCCATCCCCTTCTCTAGGGAACCTTCCTGGCCCAGGGGTGGAACCTGGGTCTCCTGCATTGCAGGCAGATCCTTTACTGTCTGAGCCATCAGGGAAGCCCCAACTTGTTCATAATATTCCTTTGTTATCCTTTTTGATGTCTTTAGGCTCTGTCTTTTTCATTCCTGATACAGATATTTATCTTTTTTTTTTCTTAGTGTGGCTAGAGATTTATTTTCTTCTACTTGCTTTGGGTTTAATTTGTTCTTCCTCTTCTTATTTCTTAAGGCAGCAATTTAGATTATTGATTCAAAATCCTTTTTAACATAAGCATTTTAATGCCATACATTTCCCTCTAAGAGCACTCCACAAATCTTGATGTGCAGCATTTAAATTTTCATGCAATTAAAAAATATTATCTAATCTTAGTTTTAACATCCTCTTTGACATATGGGATATTTAGAACTTGTTACTTAGCTTCTGGGCTTCCCTGGTGGCTCAGAGGTAAAGAATTTGCCTGCCAATGCAGGAGACATGGATTCGATCCCTGGGTCAGGAAGATCCTCTGGAGAAGGAAATGGCAACCTACTCAGTTTTCTTGCCTGGAGAATCCCATGGACAAAAGAGCCTGGTGGGCTGCAGTCCATGTAGTTGCAAAGAGTCGGACGTGACTTAGCAACTAAACAACAACAGCAAAACTTAGCTTCTGAATATGTAGGGATTTTCCTGTTATCTTTCTGTTACTAACTTCTTTGTTTACTGATTCCGTTATGCTCAGAAAACAGACTTTTTATGATTTCAATACTTTTATGTCCCAGAATATGTTTTGTTTCATTGAATATTCCATACGCTCTTGGCAAGAATGTGTGTCTTGCTGCTATTGGGTGGGGTGTTCTGCAAATGACAGTTTGATCAAGTTAGATGAAGAGATTGTTCAGTTAGTTCTAAATCCTGGCTGATTTTTCTGTCTATGTCTACATGTTCTTTCAGTTACTGGGAGAGGAGTGTTGAAGTTGCCAGCTACAGTCGTGGGCTGTGTGTTTCTCTTCTCAGTGCTGCCCTTTTTCACTTGTTATTTTGAAGCTGCCACCAGAGCTCCACTGAGGGCCTGCTCACACGTCAGAGCTATTAGAGAAAATAAGAAGGCAAAAAAAAAAAGAACCGGAAAAGAAATTAGCTTCTCACCTTTGTGCTGGCCGTGTCTGCAGGTTTCGCCCTCTCTCTGGGGTCTGTTTGCTTATGTTTACTTTCAGAATCCTCAGGGAGTTGCTTTCTGCATTTTCCCCAGAGTTTTAGTTGTAATCAGTGGGGTGAGGGGTTCTGGTGGGCTTGCTGGACCCCACGTGGCCCCAGGTGAATGTTTTCCTCCTGGCCTTGAATGTCGCCTCTTCCTCTGACCCGATGCCTCCTGTCCTGCGGGTGTCCATGGCTGCCTCCTCTCCAGGGCCTTTTCCCTCAAGCCCCACTGGCCCCTTCCTTCCCTTGTTGCGGCTTGTAGCTTCCTGACAAGTGTCAGCTTCCCGCTCCACTGGAATGTGAGGGCTGGGGGAGCCGAGGGGCTCGTCCAACCCAGCATCATGTCCCCAGACCCTGTCTTGTTGGCATGGGGTCAGTGCCTCCGTGTTGCTCAAATAAATGATCGTAGCCACCTTCGTGAATCTGCAGCCGAGCTCTGCAGACATTCTATGACTTAAAGTTCATGCAATCCAAGTTTCCGCCCCAAGGGCCGTGCTGACTGCAGTGTGTTCTCAGCGCGTGGACGTCCTGTGAGCCCCGCCGGTGGGCCCACTCTGCCGGCGGCCACAGCCTTCCCGCCGGCCCTGACGAGAAGCCTGCCTGGTGTCTGTCTGCGGATCCAGCGCGCTAGCTGAGAAAGGCGGTGGACGGTGAGGGAGGAAATGGCACAGGGCCTCCTGTAATTAGACGTGCTGAGCGATCCACTCATCCCGTGGACTCAGGGAGGAGATGAACGGTGAACGTCTCTCCTCACCAGCCCCTGCATGTCCTTTTCACATCACACAGATTTCTCAGTTTTTAATTATAGCCTGTCACTTACTTTTTTTTTTTTTTTTTAAGAAAGGTCTGGTTATCTGGCTGTTTCATTCATTTATTCACTGAACATTTGCCAAGTACCTATCATGTGTAGGCCATCTCCCTAGTTTTCTGGATTCAAGGAAGCTACAGGAAATGCCTCATGCCTGCACTTGGCATCTTTAATCCGCTGAGTTGCTGGACCAAGGGGGAAACCTCGGTGGCAGCTTTAGGACTGCCGTCCCCTCGCCACCCCCACACCCCCACCACACCCTGTGCGTCCCTCCTCCGGGGCTGACACATGAGGTCCTGCAGGTTGTCTCTGGTCAGCGGGTGGCTGAGTGCTGGAATCCGGCCAGTGTTCCACTGGCCCAGCCCTGCCCTCATCAGGGATGATCTCACTGGAAGGAGGGTCTTTTCCTGATATGAACCAGGGCCCAGGTGGGCCGGCTGTGGCCCCATCGCTTCCCCTTCCACCTGCCGTCTCTCATCCTCACCAGGTCTGCTCCTCACCTTCTCCCCCGGGGACCCCAGCGCTGCCCACCGTCCACCCCTTCTGTCTTCCCCACCACAAGGTCATCTTTGGGAAACGCAAATCCAGACCCGTGTACCTCTGGGCTCAGAGCCCTTCCCGACCCTCCACTGCCCATGAGGGCGGGTCCAGGCCTGCCTTCCTGGTGAGGACAGCCCTGCCTCGGCCACCAGCTGTGCCTCTGAGTGCCCAGCCTTCCCCAAGCCCTCCCCGCAGCCACCACCTCACACGCCCGGGGGACTTCACACCTTCCCAGACTATTTGACTTGTCTGCCACGCATGGGATTTACTCTTAAGAGTAAAAGAGCAGGCATGTTATTTTCCAAAGAGGGTAGAGGACGAGGAGCTTGCGAAGGAGCAGCCGGAGACCTGGTAGGAGAGCTGGGTCCAGGGCTGAGAGCTGTTGAGGGCGGGGACTCAGGATGCCAGCAGCGTGCGTCCATCAGTGGAGGCAGAAAAGGGCATCGGCTGTGCCTGTGATGTGAGAGCAGAGAGGGAGGCTGTGCTCTGGACGTGCATTTTCATTACGGAAGTAATCTGCGCTCTTTGCAGCCCCTTGGAAAATAGGAAACTGTAATGAGGAAGATAACCATTCAATTTCAACACACCGCTGTTGATAGTTGGGGTCCTTCCTTCCAGTTTTTTAATGCGTGTGTTTAAATCTTTAGATGATTTTCCCCTACTTAATATATTATTAGTGTTTCTGTATGGTTAAGAAGTTTTGGGATGATGTAATTTTTTGATAGTTACCCAATATCCTATAAGGGATTTAACTGATTCTCTAATTATTGGGTATTTATCATATTCCCAGTATTTCCATTACTACAACACTGATGTAAACATCTCTGTATGTAAATTCCCAGATGCAGGCTTTAAAGAATTTTAATATATTTATTTGGCTGTGATGGGCATGGGGCGCTTGGGCTGTGGCCTGTGGGCTCTCTAGTTTCGGCACATGGGTTGCAGAGTGAGCGGGCTGAGCTGTCCCGTGTCATGTGGGATCTTACTTCCCCGACCAGGAACCTGCGTCCCCTGCCGTGGAAGGTGGATTCTTTTTATTTTTTCTCTTTAAACCTCTTATTTTGTGTTGGGATATACCTGATTAACCATGTGGTGGTAATTTCAGGTGAACAGTGAAGGGACTCAGCCATACATATACGTGTATCCATTCTCCCCTAGACCCCACTCCGATCCAGGCTGGCACATAACCGCTGAGCAGAGTTCCGTGTGCTATACAGTGGTCTTTGTTGGTTATCCATTTTAAATGTAACAGTGTTTACATGACCTTCCCCAAGTGCCTAACTATCCCTTTCCCCCCAGCAATGGTAAGTTCGTTTTCCAAGTCTGTGAGTCTCTTTCTGTTCTGTAAGTAAGTTCACTTGTATCATTTTTTTTTTTAAAGATTCTACATATAAGGGATGTCATAGGATGTTTCTCCTTCTCCATCGGATTTCAGGATGACAGTCTCTAGATCCATCCATGTTGCTGCAAAATGCGTGGCTTGATCCTTTTTAATGGCTGAGTAATAGTCCATCACACACACACACACACACACACACACACACACACACACACACATCTTCTTTATCCGTTCCTCTGTCCGCGGACGTTTAGGCTGCTTCCACGTCTAGGCTATTGCAAACAGTGCTTCACTGAGCATCAGGGGCCGTGTGTCCTTTCAGATCGTGGTTTTCTCTGGGTCTATGCCTAAGAGTGGGATTGCAGAGTCAGATGGTGCTCTGGGCTTCCCCACTGGCTCAGCGGTAAAGAATCCACCTGCAATGTGGGAGACCCGAGTTCCTTCCCTGGGTCGGGAATATCCCCTGGAGCGGGGCATGGCAACCCACTCCTGTATTCTTGCGTGGAGAACCCCATGGACAGAGGAGCCTGGCGGGCTGCAGTCCATGGGGTCGCAAAGAGCCGGACACGCCTGAGGTAACTGAGCACGCATGCGTGGTAGCTAGGCTTTTAGCTTTTGGAGGAACTTTCATACTGTTCTCCAGAGTGGCTGTACCAGTTTACATTGGAAGGCGGATTCTTAACCCCTGGACCACCAGGGGAGACCCCCCAGATGCGGACTTGATCTAAGGGTGTGTGTGGTTTTAGGTTCTGGATTCCACTGGCCACTTCCTTCCACAAGGGATGAGCAGTGTGCACCCTGCGAACAGGGCTGGTGGGTTAGCTGGCTTGTTTGGGGCGTAAGAGAGACGTATGAACACTCACCACCCTCAGCGAAGGTCTGGTTCAGAGGGATGGGCTGGAGGCTGGGGAGAGGCAGGGTGAGAGGGGACTGCCTGACTGGGGGCCCGCCTCCTTCCAGGGCCCCTGTCCTGGCCATGGACTGGGTCTCAGGGGGCAAAGGCCATTGTGCTCTGGTCTCCCCCTCTCAGGCCCAGGCAGGACAGCCCCACACTCTGTCTCTCCTGTCCCAAGCAGGCCTGAACCTCTGCGTGCTGCCCCCGTGGCCTCAGGAGGGTCTGAGATGCCCGGAAGGGAGGCGTGCATGCTGGGCACAGCAGAGGGGCGCGGGCGCCGCTGAGCCGGGCTGCCTTGGGGGGTGGCTACATTGTTAGAACCCGCCCTTAATTCATGCCTCCATTGTACAGTGCGGAAAACCAATTTTTCACTTGAGAGGATCAGCAACTAAAGATTCTACATATAAGGGATGTCATAGGATGTTTCTCCTTCTCCATCGGATTTCAGGATGACAGTCTCTAGATCCATCCATGTTGCTGCAAAATGCGTGGCTTGATCCTTTTTAATGGCTGAGTAATAGTCCATCACACACACACACACACACACACACACACACACACACACACACATCTTCTTTATCCGTTCCTCTGTCCGCGGACGTTTAGGCTGCTTCCACGTCTAGGCTATTGCAAACAGTGCTTCACTGAGCATCAGGGGCCGTGTGTCCTTTCAGATCGTGGTTTTCTCTGGGTCTATGCCTAAGAGTGGGATTGCAGAGTCAGATGGTGCTCTGGGCTTCCCCACTGGCTCAGCGGTAAAGAATCCACCTGCAATGTGGGAGACCCGAGTTCCTTCCCTGGGTCGGGAATATCCCCTGGAGCGGGGCATGGCAACCCACTCCTGTATTCTTGCGTGGAGAACCCCATGGACAGAGGAGCCTGGCGGGCTGCAGTCCATGGGGTCGCAAAGAGCCGGACACGCCTGAGGTAACTGAGCACGCATGCGTGGTAGCTAGGCTTTTAGCTTTTGGAGGAACTTTCATACTGTTCTCCAGAGTGGCTGTACCAGTTTACATTGGAAGGCGGATTCTTAACCCCTGGACCACCAGGGGAGACCCCCCAGATGCGGACTTGATCTAAGGGTGTGTGTGGTTTTAGGTTCTGGATTCCACTGGCCACTTCCTTCCACAAGGGATGAGCAGTGTGCACCCTGCGAACAGGGCTGGTGGGTTAGCTGGCTTGTTTGGGGCGTAAGAGAGACGTATGAACACTCACCACCCTCAGCGAAGGTCTGGTTCAGAGGGATGGGCTGGAGGCTGGGGAGAGGCAGGGTGAGAGGGGACTGCCTGACTGGGGGCCCGCCTCCTTCCAGGGCCCCTGTCCTGGCCATGGACTGGGTCTCAGGGGGCAAAGGCCATTGTGCTCTGGTCTCCCCCTCTCAGGCCCAGGCAGGACAGCCCCACACTCTGTCTCTCCTGTCCCAAGCAGGCCTGAGCCTCTGCGTGCTGCCCCCGTGGCCTCAGGAGGGTCTGAGATGCCCGGAAGGGAGGCGTGCATGCTGGGCACAGCAGAGGGGCGCGGGCGCCGCTGAGCCGGGCTGCCTTGGGGGGGGCTACATTGTTAGAACCCGCCCTTAATTCATGCCTCCATTGTACAGTGCGGAAAACCAATTTTTCACTTGAGAGGATCAGCAACGTGGATACATGTGTAATTGTCTATTTCTGCTTTTTTTCCTCTCCCTCGCATTCTGCAGCCGTAATTTGAAATTTCACAGTTGTCTCCAACGTGATGGCCTCTCCGTGGGTCGTGTTCAGATCCGGCTCAGATCCAGCAGGCACTAATTGAGCAGCTACTCTCTGCCCCTGGCTGGGCAGCCTGTGGGGTGCAGTGGGGTCGGGGGGGTGCTCTAGCGTCAGCCGCATTGACTTTGCCTCCACCCAGCGGGTGATCACTGGCCGGCCCGTCACGTCTCTGGGCCTGGTGTCCTCGTCTGCACAGCAGGGCTGGGAGTCCCCACCCACAGGGCGGTTGTGAGCATGGAGCGGAGTCACAGGGGAAGCACCTGGCAAGGTGCACGCACACAGTAGGTGTTCAGCTAATGCTCCCTGCTATCCCGGGGCTCCTCAGATGGTCGCTACCGGGCCGTGCTTTCTAGGAGCCTGCGGTGATCGGCATTCACCAGCTGCCTTCAGTTTTGCTAGAAGCTCGGGGGAGGTCATGCTTCCCCCCAGCCAGGCAGCGCACCTGACCAAAATGTCAAGTTCCTGCTTTCGGTCGAAGGTGTTCTAAGCCAGTGCGATAACAGGGGTCCTCTCGAGCTGATCAGAGGCTCAGATATACGTTCCCCTGTGTCTTTGATTAATTTTTAAAAGAGAGAAATGAATTAATTATTGCCTAGTGAGTGTGGAGGCTTGGAATAGAGGGACAAGCGGAGAGCGGGCCCTTAGGAGGTGCCTCGGTGGGAACCCAGCCCCAGGCGCCAGGGAGCTATTGCCGGTCCTGTGATTCCCGAGACTGGCCACTAAACCGCCCGAGAGGCAGAGGAAGGTGGCCACACCGGCTTGACCCAGAGGGCTGGGGGAGTTCCCTGGGTTCCCTGGAGCTCCTGGAGAGTGAGACACACTTGACTGTTCTCTCCAGGGTCCCCTCATCCCCCCGCTCAGGCCTGAGGCCCATGACCTGTCCCAGTAACCAGCAGCCCCCTTCACTCCATCGTCTCCTCGGGCCCCACTGTGAGTGTCCCGCTGAGGAAGGCGGTCCCCAGGAGGCAGATCCTGCTGCCGCTTGGAGGCAGTAGAGGAGCCCAGCCTCTGGTGAGAGCCCGGCAATTTCAGGGGCGTGGAGAGGGAGAGGCGCGAGGCCCTTGCCCTCCCACAAGCTACCTGCCCCCCCCCATACCGGTGGCGGCTTCCTCCTCTCCGAGTCGTCCGAGGGACAGTCTCCTCCTCTGCTTCCCCACCCCACCTCCTTGGGAGAGGCCCGCGTGGCCCCACATTCAGCACCCCATCCCCTGGGCCTCAGTCCCCCCGTCTGTCAGGCAGGGGCTGGACTCTGAGATGAGGTCTGCATGGAGCAGGGCCCTTCTCCTCAGCGTGTCGCTGGGGAGGCTCGGCTGAGGCCACATGCTGTGAGGGGTCAGCACCCTCTCCCCAAGGGGAGCTGCAGCCCCCCAGACAGGGGCTGCCCCCTCCCCCCACCTGCTGACTGACTCCCCAGGGCCCTGGAGCTGTTCATCTACATCCATTCGTCAGGGAGCCTTCAGACACTCACCAAATGCCTGCCGAATGGTGAGTAGCTGTGGGATAGAGGGGAAAGGGGCTCATCCCCGCACCTAGCCCTGAGCTCACAGCCAAGGGGAGGGGACAGAATTGGATAGTTAGAGAGGAGAGTGATGGTAGTTGTCGTTGGGGGATGGTGGAAGGCCCGCAGAGGAAGGAATTGATGAGTCTGTCTGGCTCTTTGGGAGGCTCAGTTGGCGGAGGGTTTTAAAGTATGCATAGGAGTTTTCTAGGCAGCAAGTCAGGGTAAGGAATTCTAGGCATAAGGGACGCACCATGGCACAGAGGCATGAAAGGGCTTGACACATAAGGGAACAGTGAGGAGTCCTTGTGACTGAAGTGCACACAGGGTGTGTGAGTGTGTAAGTTGGTGTATGTATGTGTGTGTGTGTGTGTGTGTGTGTGTGTGTGTTTAGAGGAGAGTCAGGTGTCAAGGCTAGCCTGGATATCAGTGCAGGGCCTCCACCCTGGCCATGTGTAGGTTGGGGCCCAGGGCTGAGCACCTCAAGGGAGGCTTGCGGGACAAGGGGCGCTCCCCAGGCACGCGGACTCCCCAGCGCTCACGACTCTGCCTTTAAGGAAGGCTCGGAGCAGAGGCTGGTCCTCTGGGAGCCTGAGCCAGCTCATCACTTATACCTAAATGCCAAAGGGAAAGGTGTCCTCCCCCAGCATATGGTTATTAAAGCGCGCCATCTTTAAGCCTCATTAAGGGCTGTTAAATGCTAATGAATTTAGAGAAGGGCGTCTTGGGACCTCTGTTTCCTTGGAAACGTTTGAGAGCAGGTGCCTTAGAATGAGCTGTACCTATTTTAAAAAGTGAGCCACGAGGCCCACTTTGATAGGCTGGATCTCAGATGCCGATGGGTAAGTGTGAACAAAGCTGGTGGAGACCGGTAGAGACGCTTTGTGCTCTCCGAAATACCATTCTCTGGTGGTTTCTATAGAAACAGCTGCACCTAGGTAGGAGCATCGCGGAGCTCCAGAGTCTCATTTACGCAGCACAGCATTGCCTCCAGCCTCGGCGACTGGGCCTGGCCTCTGAAGACCGCTGGAGCCCTGCTGGCAGGGTGGGACCGCGCTCCGGACAAGACAAGACAGAGGCATGTTGCTGTAGCTGTGGTTCTGCCTTAATTATCCCTGTGCTGTGCCTGCTGCGAGGCTTCCTCAGGTCCTCCCTCTGCTTGTTGCTTCCGGCCCCGCTGATAGGAGAATTAACATTTGTGAAGCTCATTCCTCCCCACAGAGCGCTTTAAGGAAACTTTGTATTATTGAAGCATTTAAATATATACCAAAGTGGAGAAACTGTTTAATGAACCTCCAGCACCCAGTTTCAATGATTACAAACATATGGCCAGGCTTCTTTCAGCTCTGATCCTACTCAGTTTCCCCACCCCCACTGCTGAATTATTCTGATGCAAATCCCACAAACATGCTAGTATGTCTTTTGTGCGTGTGTGCTAAGTCGCTCAGTCGTGTCCGAGTCTTTGTCACTCTCAGGACGGTAGCCCGCCAGGCTCCCCTGTCCATGGGGATTCCTCAGACAAGAATACTGGAGTGGATTTCCATGCCCTCCTCCCAACCTAGGGATCGAACCCACATCTCTTATCTCTTGCATTGGCAAGCAGCTTCTTTACCACTAGTGCCCCCTGGGAAGCCCAGTATTTCATTCGCACACACTCTTACTTCTTTAAAAGATACAGACTGAAAAAGGTTACTATAATACCGTTGTCCTTCTAACGATTTAGCAATAGTTCCTTCCTATCATCAGATATTCAATCCATATTTAAGTTGCCCTGACTGCCTCATGGTTTTAAACATTCTTAAAACAGTTGCCTTGTTCAAATGAGGAACTAAACATTTGGTTGATAAATCTCTTAAGTCTTGTTCAGTCTCTGGGTTACTTTCCTTCCTTGTCTTCCTGGTAATTTATTTATGGGGGAATACATTGGTTGTTCGTCCTTCATTTTCCTCACTCATCCCCCGTGGTGTCATTTAGCACATTCCTCTGTTCCCTGCATGTCTTATAAACTGGGAATTGAGGTTAGACAGGGCTTCTGACGCTGCGATGTGCACCCAGATCACCAGGGGAACTTGTTACTCTGATTCTAATTCTGACTCAGGGGGTCTGGAGTGGGGTCAGAGAAGATACAGTTCTAATAAGCTCCCAGGTAATACCTATGATAGATGCTTGATAAGATTCAGGGATTTTTTTTCTTTTTCTTCCCTCTCTTCCCCTTTTCAAGAATATTTGATCAGATTCAGGCTCAGTTTTTTGAAGAACAGGTCATGGTACATTCTTCCATCAGGAGGCCCCCAGTGTCTGGTTAAGCCACTTTTGATGATGATGTGATTCATCAGGGAGTTCAGGGCTTGTCTACCTGGCATCCCATTTATAAAATCCTCATCAGGTTTTCACCTAATGATCTCAGTAGTTACTAATGATCATTGTTGAGATCTATGAATTCATTAGAGGTTGTAGAATACCGGACTACTTCTATAGAGAAAGCTTTGCTTTCAAACTTAGCTACCCTGAGGACAGAGAAGGCAAGAGAAAAGCTTGAGTCTTTTCCTTTATTTACAAGTTTTCAGAATAATGAGTTGCTTCCCTAGCATCTCTAAAAGTACCTAATTAGGTTTTCATGGACTTTTTCTTTTGGAAAATTATGAATTTTTGTCTTTATCACCTATTTGATTAAGTCAATCAGTTGTGGCTCTTATTATTCCAGTGCTCAAACTGCCCAGTATTTGGTGAGCTGAGCCTCCTTTAAGTAGGCTTCTGAACCTTTTTTAAAAAATCAACTATATTACAACTTAATACAGTTAACTGCCACCCATTATTGTGCACAAATCAATGAGTTTTGACAGGTGTATACATCTGCAGAACCACCACTGCAATCAAGATACAGAGCATTTTCATCATTCGCGGGCTCCCTCCCGCCCCTTTGCAGTGAATCTCTTCCTCTGCTTCAGCCCTTTGGAAGCTACTGATCTATTTTTGTCACTAAAGAGCAGTTTGCGTTTTTTTCTGGACTTCTGTATAGATGGAATCACACAGTAGACACTCTTTCGTACCTGGCTTCTTTTAGCATAATTGTCTGGGATTCATCCACATTGCTGTATGTCTCATTATTCCTTGCTATTGCTGAGTCATATTCTAAGGTATGACTCTGTCAACCTGTTTATCCATTTACCTGTTGATGTGCATTCTGGGTTGTCTCCCGTTTGGGGCTATGACTAATATAAATGAAACTGCTGTGGCTGCTCCTGAAAAGGTCTTTGTGTGGACATGCACTTTGACTTCTCTGTTATGTGAGAAGGGAGTGTAGCCGTTAGGTGGTGTCATATGTTTGCATTTATAATAGATTCCTAGCCTGTTTCCCAAGTGGTTGTACCATTCTGCATCCGCATTAGCAGTGTAGGAAGGTTTCAGTGGTCCCCCCTTCTCACCAACATTTGGTGTGGTCAGTCTTGTCCGTTTTAGCCGTTGTCGTGGACGTGTAAGTGGTTTCTGGTCGTGGCTTTCATTTCATTTTCGTGATGGTAAATGATGCTGCTCACCTTTTCATGGGTTTGAGGGCCATTTGAATACCTTCTTTTCAGAAAGTCAGTTCGAGTCTTGCCTATTTAAGGTCATAATAATCGTGAGGATGATGATGATGGTCTAGGAGTTCTTTGTATGTTTTTTTCCCATTCCTTGGCTTTTTTTGTGTTCTAGCGGAGAAATCTCTGCCCACTTTAAGGTTGCACAGACCTTCTCCTGTGTTTTCTTAGTTTCATAGTTTTTCTTTGTATTTTTAAGTCTTGGGTCCATTTTGAGTCAAGTTTTGTGTCTAGCATGAGGTAAGGTTTGTTGCGCTTTGTCATGCAGTGTATGCTCAGCTGTTTTAGCACCATTTGTTGAAAAGACGTTCCTTTCCCCATTAAACTGCTGTGGACCTCTGTTTGAAAACCGCTGTCCATGTACGCATAGGTCACTTTCTGGGTTCTCAGTCTTGTTCATTAATTAATATAGCTATTTCCCCCCTTTACTGTAGCTTTACAGTAGTTCTTAAAATTGGATCGTTCAAATCCTCCAACTTTGTTTTCCTTTTTCAAAATTTTTCTGCCTATTTTAAGTTTTTATCATCCCATTTCAATTTTGTAGTCATTTTGTCACTTTCTACAAAAAGCAAAGTGCCTCCTGGTATTTTGATTAGGATTATATTTAATATATAGATCGATTTCAGGAGAATTGACATCTTAATGATACTGAGTCTTCTGACCGTTTATTTAGATCTTCTTTAGTGTCTCTCAGCAGGGTTTTGTAGTTTCCAGTGTTCAGAGGTTTCACGTATTATGTTAAATTTATTTCTCAGTATTTCATCATTTTGAAAACTATTATAAATGAGTTTTTAAGACAGTTTTTATTTTCCAGTTGTTTGTTTCTCATATATCAGTTAGTTCAGATCATTTCATTTGCTCAGTCGTATCTGACTGTTTGTGACCCCATGGACTGCAGCACACCAGGCTTCCCTGTCCTTCACCATCTCCCCGAGTTTGCTCAAACTCATGTCCATTGAATCGGTGATGCCATCCAACCATCTCATCCTCTGCTGACCCCTTCTCCTCCTTCCCTCAATCTTTTCCAGCAGCAGAGCCTTTTCCAATGAGTCAGCTCTTCCCATCAAGTGGCCAGAGTATTGGAGCTTCAGTTTTAGCATCAGTCCTTCCAGTGAATATTCAGGGTTGATTTCCTTTAGGATTGACTATTTTGATCTCCTTGCTGTCCAAGAGACTCTCAGAAGTCTTCTCCAACACCACAGTTCACAAGCATCAATTCTTTGGCACTCAGCCTTCTTTATGGTCCAACTCTTATATCCATTCATGACTACTGGAAAAACCATAGCTTTAACTATATGGACCTTTGTTGGCAAAGTGATGTCTTTGCTTTTTAATATACTATCTAAGTTTGTCATAGCTTTTCTTCCTAAGAGCAAGCATCTTTTAATTTTGTGGCTGCAGTCACTGTCTGCAGTACTTTTGGAGCCCAAGAAAAGAAAATCTGTGACTGTTTCCATTGTTTCACCATCTATTTGCCATGAAGTGATGGTACTGGATGCCATAGTCTTCATTTTTGAATCCTGAGTCTTAAGCCAGCTTTTTTCACTCTCTTCTTTCATCAAGACACTCTTAGTTCTTCTTCACTTTCTGCCGTTAGGGTGGTATCATCTGCATATCTGAGGCTGCTGATATTTCTCCTGGCAATCTTGATTCCAACTTGTGATTCATCCAGCCTGGCTGCAGATAGTGACTGCAGCCATGAAATTAAAAGACGCTTACTCCTTGGAAGGAAAGTTATGACCAACCTAGACAGCATATTCAAAAGCAGAGACATTACTTTGCCAACTAAGGTCCATCTAGTCAAGGCTGTGGTTTTTCCAGTGGTCATGTATGGATGTGAGAGTTGGACTGTGAAGAAGGCTGAGCACTGAAGAATTGATGCTTTTGAACTGTGGTGTTGGAGAAGACTCTTGAGAGTCCCTTGGACTGCAAGAAGATCCAACCAGTCCATTCTGAAGGAGATCAACCTTGGGATTTCTTTGGAAGGACTGATGCTAAAGCTGAAATTCCAGTACTTTGGCCACCTCATGTGAAGAGTTGACTCATTGGAAAAGACTCTGATGCTGGGAGGGATTGGGGGCAGGAGGAGAAGGGGACGACCAAGGATGAGATGGCTGGATGGCATCACGGACTCAATGGACGTGAGTCTGAGTGAACTCCAGGAGTTGGTGATGGACGGGGAGGCCTGGCGTGCTGTGATTCGTGGGGTCTCAAAGAGTCGGACACGACTGAGCAACTGAACTGAACTGAACTGAACTGAACTGAGCTGAACTCTGCATAGAAGTTAAATGAGCAGAATGACAATATACAGACTAGACATACTTCTTTCCCAATTTGGAACCAGTCTGTTGTTCCATGTCTGGCTCTAATTGTTGCTTCTTGACCTGCATGCAGATTTCTCAGGAGGCAGGTCTGATATTCCTATCTGTTTAAGAATTTTCCACACTTTGCTGTGATCCACACAGTCAAAGGCTTTAGCGTAGTCAATGAAGCAGAAGTGGGTGTCTTTCTGGAATTCTCTTGCTTTTTCTATAGAAAAGAATGGTATATGTGTATGTATAACTGAGTCACTTTGCTGTACTCCTGAAACTAACAAGACATTGCATATCAACTGTATCCCAATATGAAATAAAAAGTAAATTTAGAAAGTGTATATATAGGCTATTCAAGTGTTCTGTTTCTTCATTTTTGTGAATTTTTTTCTTTCAAAGATTTTGTCGATTTCATCTAAGTTGTCAGATTTGTTGAAATAAAATTACCCTTATCATTATTTCTTTCAATTTATTTTTTAATTGGCTGTTAGTGTCTTCATTTCTTCCTGTTGATCTGAGTACCAATCTACTATTGTTACCCTTCAGTCTAAAGAACTACCTTTAATATTTCTTATAGTGTAGATTTGCTGGTTATGAATTCTCAGTTTTTGTTTACAAAAAAGTCTTTATTTTGCCTTCATTTTTCCCATGTCAGCCCTTTAAAAATTACCTTTATGAAAGCATAATTGATGTATAATAAATAGCACATGTTTGAAGTATACAGTGGTGACATGCACATACATCCATGAAACTGTCACCAGGATCTGTAATACACCTGTAACCTTCAAGTGTTTTTGTGCCCCTTCTTAATGCCTCCAATGATTTGTCCCTGTCATTAGAAGTTAGTTTCCATTTTTAGAATTTTTGTATAAATATGGTCATATGGCAGGTAACTCTTTTTTGCATGACTTTTTTTTTCCCGATTCATTTTGAGATGGACCCGCTTTGCCGAGAATCGGTAATAGTTCATTTCTTTCTGTTGCTAAGTAGTATTCCATTTTAAGGCTGTTGCACAGTGTACCTTCTTACCTATTGGTGGACACTGTGCTGTTTTCAGGTTTTAGTTATTACAAGTCTTTGTGTGGATACATGTTTTCATTTCCTTAGGTGTTATGGACTGAACTGTGTTTCCCTGTACCCCCTGCAAATCCATGAGTTGAAGCCCCAACCCCTAATGTGACTATATTTGGAAACAAGGCCTTTAACAACCTGCTGCTGCTGCTAAGTCACTTCAGTCGTGTCCAACTCTGTGCGACCCCATAGACGGCAGCCCACCAGGCTCCCCCATCCCTGGGATTCTCCAGGCAAGAATACTGGACTGGGTTGCCATTTTCTTCTCCAATGCATGAAAGTGAAAAGTCAAAGTGAAGTCGCTCAGTCATGTCCAACTCTTCGTGACCCCATGGACTGCAGCCTACCAGGCTCCTCTGACCATGGGATTTTCCAGGCAAGAGTACTGGAGTGGGGTGCCATTGCCTTCTCCAACCTAATTAAGATTAAATGAAGACCTAAGTTGTTGTTCAGTCAGTGTTTTTTTATGAAATTTTCTTGCTTTTTTCTGTGATCCAATGGATATTGGCAGTTTGATGTCTGGTTCCTCTGCCTTTTCTAAATCCAGCTTGTATATCTGGAAGTTCTCAGTTCATGTACTGTTGAAGCCTAGCTTGAAGTATTTTGAGTATTACCTTACTAACATGTGAAATGAGTGCAGCTGTGCAGTAGTTTGAATATTCTTCGGCATAGTTCTTCAGGCATTCTGTCTATCAGATCTAATTCCTTGAATCTGTTTGTCACTTCCAGTGTATAATCATAAGAGGGTTGACTTAGGTCCTATAAATGAGGTCCTAAGGGTGGAGCCGTAATCCAGTGGGACCGTGTCTTTTTATTTATTTTTCGGTTGCGCTGGGCTTTTGTGGCTGTGCGCAGGTTTCTCTTTGCAGTGGCTTCTCTTGTTATGGAGCCCGGGTTTTAGGCACATGGGCTTCAGGAGTTGCTGTATGTGGGCTCAGGAGTTGTGGCTCAGGGGTCTTAGTTCCCCCATGATATGTGGAATGTTCCTGGACCAGCGATCAGACCTGTGTCCCCTGGACTGACAGGTGGATTCTCATCTACCGCACCTGGGAAGTAGAGACTAGTGGTGTCTTTTAAGATGAGGAGGTTCACCAGAGCGTTCTCTGCATGCTGCATAGGGCAAAGGCCACGTGGGGACACAAAAGAAAGCACCATTTTCAAGCCAGAGAGATAGGCCTCAGTTCCGTTGGCACTTTGATCTCAGACTTCCAGCCTCTGGAACTGTGGGCAAATAAATGTCTGTGGTGTAAGTCTGTGGTACTGTATCGTGGAGGCCTGAACTGATGGAGGCATTGGATAAATACCTGAGAGGGGAACGTCTGGGTCAGGTCTGGTGTATGTTTAACTTTTAGAGAAACTGTCAGTTTTCCAAATGGTTGCACTCTTACCTTCCCACTGACCTTGTGTGAGGGCTCCCTTGTTCTCTGTTTTTAGCCAACAGTTGGTATGGTCAATCTTTTTGATTTTAGACCTTCTAAAATGTATGTAATGTGTTATATCTTACTGTGATTTTAATATGCATTTCCCTAATGACTAATGGTGTTGAGTGTGTTTTCCTGAGCTTACTTGCCATCTGTTTCTTTTTTTTTTTTGATGGTCTGTTCAGATATTTTGCTCATTTTAATCAGATTGCTTTTGTATACTGAGTTTTGAGTGTTCTTTATATTCAGAACATAAGACACTTATCACATGTGTGATTTGTAGATACTTCCTCACAGTCTACAGGTTGTATTTTCATTCTCATAACAGCTTTTTAAGAGCAAATTACAATTTTTTTTTAGTAAAGTCCAGTTTATCAACATTGTTATTGGTGCTCAATATGAGTAAATTGTATAACTTAAGGCCACAAAGATTTGCTCCTGTTTACTTCCAGGAATTGTATAGATTTGGGCTTTTTATTAGTCTGTGGTCCATTTTGTATCAATTTTTATATACGGTACAAGGTATGGATAGAAGTTAATGGTTTTACAAATAGATATTCAGTAGTGTTGCAACATCTGTTGGAAACAGTATCTGTGACTTTATGTCTTTGTGGAAAATCAGATAACTGAATGCATGTCGGTCTTTTTGGTACGGTCTCTTCAATTCCATTGTTTTCTTTGTCTGTCTCTACACCAGTGCCCTATTGTTCTCCTTATTGTAATCTTACAATGAGTCTTGTAATCAGGTAACATAGTCTCTCAATTCTTTTTCTTTCTCAAAGTTGTTTTGACTATTCTAGCTTCTTTGAATTTACATTTCAATTTTACAATCACTTTGTCAGTTTCCAAAAAAAAAAAAAAAGCCTGCTTGAACTTTGAATGATATTGCATTTAAACTGCAGATCAATTTGAGGGAGCATTGAATTATTAACAATTTTGAGTCTTCCAATCCATAATCATTGTATATTTTTCCATATAATTAAATCTTTCACATTTTTGTTAGATTTATCCATAAGTATTTATATATTTTTATGCTATTGTAAGAAGTATTTCTCAATTTCTGCTTATCCATGGTTAAAATATAAAAATATAGTGGATATTTGTATATTTACCTTGAATTCTGCAACTATGCTAAGCTCACGTCTTCTCGTTGCTTCTTTCTTTGTAGCTTCTGTTTCTGCAAAGACGATCATGTCATCTGTGAATAAAGGCAGCTTAAATGGTTCTTTCCTAATTTAGATGTAATTTCTTCTTTCCTTCGTCCTCCTGTTACCTTGGATTCCCTTGTAGCTCAGTCGGTAAAGACTCTGCCTGTAATGCAGGAGATCCAGGTTCAGTTCCTGAGTGGGAAAGAGCCCCTGGAGAAGGAAATGGCAACCCACTCCAATATGCCTCCCTGGAGAACCCTAAGGACAGAGAAGCCTGGTGGGCTACAGTCCACGGAGTCACAAGAGTCGGACATGACTCAGTGACTAAGACAATACCGCCTGCTACCTTATTACATTGGATCAAACCTCTGTGACAGCGTTGACTTAGAAATGTTGAAAAAAGACATACTTGCCTTATTTCCAATCTTAGAAGAAAAATATTCTTTTCCATAGTCATGTATGATGTTAGCTGTAGTATTTTGTTGTTTTTTGGTAGATACTCCTACCAGTTTGAGGACGTTCCCTTTTATTTCTAGTTTGTTGAGAGTTTTTATTTTGAATCACCACTGGATTTTGTAAAATGCTTTTCTCATATCTGTTGAAGGGGTAGTGTAATTTTTCTCTTTTATTATGTTAATATGATGAGTTTTCTTGAAAGATTTCCAAATATTAAAGCAACCTTGTAATCCTGGGATAAATCTTACTTGATTATGATATATTATCTCTCTACATAATTTGGATTCTACTAGCTAAAATGTAAGAATTTTAAAATCTGTATTCATGAGGGATATTGATCTATTCTTTGCTTTTCTTACAATATCTTTGTCTAGTATTCAGTTCAGTTCAGTCGCTCAGTTGTATCTGACTCTTTGCGACCCCATGAACTGCAGCATGCCAGGCCTCCCTGTCCATCACCAACTCCCGGAGTCCACCCAAACCCATGTCCATTGAGTTGGTGATGCCATCCAACCATGTCACCCTCTGTCGTCCCCTTCTCCTCCTTCCCTCAATCTTTCCCAGGGTCAGGGTCTTTTCAAATGAGTCAGCTCTTCTCATCAGGTGGCCAAAGAATTGGAGTTTCAACTTCAACCTCTGTCCCTCCAATGAACACCCAGGACTGATCTCCTTTAGGATGGACTGGTTGGTTCTCCTGGCAGTCCAAGGGACTCTCAAGAGTCTTCTCCAACACCACAGTTCAAAAGCATCAATTCTTTGGTGCTCAGCTTTCTTCACAGTCCAACTCTCACATCCATACATGACTACTGGAAAAACCATAGCCTTGACTAGATGGACCTTTGTTGGCAAATGTCTCTGCTTTTCAATATGCTGTCTAGGTTGGTCCTAACTTTCCTTTCAAGGAACAAGCGTCTTCTAATTTCATGGCTGTAATCACCATGTGCAGTGATTTTCTCTAGTTTTTGTATCAGAGTAATTTTGTCCTCATAAAATAACTTGGAAAGTGTTTCTTTCTTTTCAGTTTTCTGGAAGAGTTTGTGTATAATTGATATTATTTCTTCCATAAATGATTACTAGAATTGACTAGAGATGAAATTGGCTTGGCCTGAAATTTCCTTTGTGGGAGGCTTGAAACCTCGAATAAATATTTTTTAGTAAATATAGGATTATTCCAATTTTCTTTTCTATTTCAGTGGCCTTTGGTAGTTTCTGTCCTTTAAGAAATGCATGTATTTCATCAAAATTATCTTTTTGGTCTGAAGTTTTTCATGCTATTTTAATTATTTTTAAGATATCTGTATAATATATAGTGATATCACCTCATTTCTCTCATTCGTGGTATTGGTAATTTGCATCTTTTCCCTTTTTCCTCTTATCAGTCTGGATAGAGATTTATCAATTTTGTTGATCTTTCAGTATACATTTTTGTATCACTGATTTTTCTCTATTTCTCTTATTTTAAGAAATGATCAATTTACTTTTTAAGCTTTTTTCTTTTCTGCTTAAAATTTAAGTTTATTTTCTTTGGGGATTTTTATTCTTTTCTGCTATAGATGTTCAGTGTTTTTAGTTTTCCTCTAGGTTTTGCAGCTTCATTACACAACTGTTGATACAGTTTTTCATTTCATTCAGTTAAAAATATTTTCTAATGACATTTTGTATTTCCTCTTGATCCATGAATTATTTAGGAGAATTTAGATTGCAAATACTTGGGGATTTTCCTATATCTGTTGCTGCTGCTAAGTCGCTTCAGTTGTGTCCAGTTCTGTGCGACCCCATAGACGGCAGCCCACTAGGTTCCCCACGTCCCTCGGATTCTCCAGCCAAGAACACTGGAATGGGTTGCCATTTCCTTCTCCAATTCATGAAAGAAAAAGTGAAAGTGAAGTCGCCCAGTTGTGTCTGACTCTTCTTGACCCCATGAACTGCAGCCTACCAGGCTCCTCTGTCTGTGGGATTTTCCAGGCAAGAGTGCTGGAGTGGGGTGCCAAGCCTCCTCCCATATATCTGTTAGTGATTTCTAATTTAACTCTATTGTGGTCACACACCACACATTGTATGTTTGAATCCTTTTAAAGTTATTGAAACTTGATTGATGTCCTATAATGTGGTCTATTTTGGTAAAGGTTCAGTGTGCTCATTTTGGACACTTTTCAATCAGTATTTTTTCTTTTCAGCTAAACTCGTATCCCTGTCTTTTAGGAACTCCAGTGTCTAAAATATTTAAGTTCCGATATTATCTCACAAGTTCGTAAGAGGTCACCATTTCTTTTTAAATTAGTATTTAACTTTTCTTTCCTTTTAATGAATTAATTTATTTATTAACTGTGCTAGGTCTTTGTTGCTTTGAGTGAGTCTTTTCTAGTTGTGGTGGGCAGGGGCTACTCTTTGTTGAGGAGCCTGGGCCTCCTGTGGGAGCCTCTCTTGTTGAGGAGCCTGGGCCTCCTGTGGGAGCCTCTCTTTTGAGGAGCCTGGGCCTCCTGTGGGAGCCTCTCTTTTGAGGAGCCTGGGCCTCCTGTGGGAGCCTCTCTTGTTGAGGAGCGTAGGCTCTGGCAGCGTGGACTTGAGGAGTTGTGGAGTTCTGTGGCCACGACATGCAGGCTCTAGAACGTGGGCTTGGGAGTTGTGACCCATGGTTGCTTAGTTGCCCTGTGGCACTGGAATCTTCCTGGACCAGGGATTGAGCCTGTGTCCCTTGTATTGGCAGGCAGATATTTATCCACTGCTCCACCAAGGAAGTCCTCTTTTTTTCTTAACGTCGAAATATTTCTATTGATCCTTTTCCAAGTTCACCAGTTCTTTCTTTTGTCACTTCCATTTTGTTATGGTGCTTATCCCATTTTAAAATATTTTTTTCTGTTCTAAAATTTCTACTTATGCTATAAAGTATTATATATGTGTGTGTGTATTTATGTGTATATGTGTGTGTATAAGTGTGTACATATATATATATATATATATATATATATAGGCTTTCCTCATAACTCATTTGGTAAAGGATCTGCCTGCAATGCAGGAGATCCTGGTTTGATTCCTGGGTCTGGAAGATCTGCTGAAAAGGGGATAGGCTACCCACTCCAGTCTTCTGGCCTGGAGAATCCCATGGACTGTATAGTCCATGGGGTCACAAAGAGTCAGACATGACTGAGCCACTTTTCACGTATATATGTGTGTGTGTGTGTGTGTGTGTGTGTGTGTGTGTGTGTGTGTGTATTTAATTTCTGGGCTTCCACATTGGCTCAAGTGGTAAAGAATCTGCCTGCCAATGCAGGAGTCACGAGAGATGTGGGTTCAGTCCCTGGGTTGGGAATATCCTCTGGAGGAGGAAATGACAACCTCCTCCAGTATTTTTGCCTGAAGAAGCCCATGGACAGAGGAGCCTGGTGTGCTAGGGTCCATGAGGTTGCAAAGAGTCAGACATGACTGAGCGTGCACTGGACTGCTTATATATTTCTATTTCTCTGTTGAGATCATCTGTCCATTCATTTCAGGGGTGTTTATCTTGAGGATTATTATTTAATAGATGTTTATTTGAGGATTTTTATTTAATAGCTATTTAAAAGTGAAAGTGGAGAGTGAAAAAGTTGGCCTAAAGCTCAGCATTCAGAAAACGAAGATCATGGCATCCGGTCCCATCACTTCATGGGAAATAGATGGGGGAACAATGGAAACAGTGTCAGACTTTATTTTAGGGGGCCCCCAAATCACTGCAGATGGTGACTGCAGCCATGAAATTAAAAGACGCTTACTCCTTGGAAGGAAAGTTATGACCAACCTAGACAGCATATTCAAAAGCAGAGATATTACTTTGCCGACTAAGGTCCGTCTAGTCAAGGCTATGGTTTTCCTGTGGTCCTGTATAGATGTGAGAGTTGGACTGTGAAGAAGGCTGAGTGCCGAAGAATTGATGCTTTTGAACTGTGGTGTTGGAGAAGACTCTTGAGAGTCCCTTGGACTGCAAGGAGATCCAGCCAGTCCATTCTGAAGAAGATCAACCCTGAGATTTCTTTGGAAGGAATGATGCTAAAGCTGAGACTCCAGTACTTTGGCCACCTCATGCAAAGAGTTGACTCATTGGAAAAGACTCTGATGCTGGGAGAGATTTAGGGCAGGAGGAGAAGGGGACGACAGAGGATGAGATGGCTGGATGGTATCACGGACTCAATGGACATGAGTCTGAGTGAACTCCAGGAGTTGGTGATGAACAGGGAGGCCTGGCGTGCTGCAATTCATGGGGTCGCAAAGAGTCGAACACGACTGAGCAACTGAACTGAACTGAACTGAAATGTGTCTGATAGTATGGGTCAAACATCTGGGTCACTTCGGGGTTGGCATATATCATTTCACTTTTCTTATGGGTACTGTTTACATTTTCCTGATTCTTTGTATGTCAAGTAAGTTCAGAATATATTGTGATTTTTAATATGTTGTAAGATCCTGGTCTTGTTAAAATCCCATGGAGAATAGTGATTTGTTTGTCTTAATAGGCAACCAAGCCTGTTAGATTCAGATTATGAATTCCTTCTCTCCTGTAGGCAGTATTTCAGTTCCATATTCAAAACCTTTGTTATGCTGAACCACTTAAGGGTTGGTTTCAGACCGGGGCAGCAGTAATATGTTATGTCACTTCTCAAAGCTTTAGCTGTGCTTCTCTGGTTGTGTTCCACACACATGTAACTTAGGGATTGTCCTGGGATGTGGTCAGTTCATATACAGAAGCAGAGGATTCCTTTCTCAGCTTTCTCCTCTTTGGAATTTCTTCCATGCTGCTGGCTTCCTGAACTTCCTTTCCTGGTTCTCCTGCCCAGAGATGGGGTTCTTTTTGAGAATGTTAGCCTGCTGCCTTGTCACACCATGTCTGTAAGTGGTATCCCCTTCAACACAAATTGGCCAGAGAAAATAGATGAAAAGATAATTGAATTTTCCCTTTTTTCCTGGTTCTTCTGTTCAGATTTCTTCCCTTCTTTAGGTATTTGTCCTGCACTATCAGAGCTGTTGGGGTTGGCATCAGGGCAGGGCTAGGAGAGCAAGGAGATATTTTAAAACTTTCCCCCATACTCTCTGGCTTATAAGGACCCATTTTCTTATTCCTCTGGCCGGGATGATGGATTTATTTCACAGTTTTTGCTGTCCATGTCTACTATGTAATTCCTTAATTCAGTCTGTCTGTGGGTCAACATCAGGAGTTAAAAGGCCAAAAAAAAAAAAAAAGAAAGAAAACCTCAAACAAACCCCCAATGCCTCCCTCCCCTCCAAACTAAAACAAAGACTAGAACCTTACCTGTCGTACTGGTCTTTCTTCAAATTTCAGATTCCCTCTTCAGCCTACCAGCTGTTGTTTACTTTGCAAAGTCTTCAGGTAGTTGCTTCTTGGATTGCATCCAGAGTTTTTAGCTGTAATTTATGAAAGAGTGTGGGAGGCCCTAGTAAGTTTGCTCCATTTGGGTTTAAAACTAGATTTTGTTCATTTAAAAAAATTCAGTCTTTTTTCTTTCCAGTATGTTTTGGGATTTTCACTTACTGTGTCTTCTAGCTCAGTAATGTTCTCTTTTTAGCGTCTCATCTGATGTTAGCCCCATCTAATGCGCTTTGCCCTCAAGCACTGTGTATTCCATTGCTGGAAATTCTGTGGGGCTCCTGTATCCTCCTCACCTCATCTAGCCTTGCCCAGCCTTCCCTCTAGCTTCCTAAGCAGGTGATGTACAGTTGCAATGCCTAGTGTGATGCCTTGCTTTGTCATCTGTGTCTCTTGTGGGTTTCGTCGGGTTTAGAGACCAAATCTGAGTGTTGTGTTTGCTCATTGTTTCTTGGCTCCTTCAGACAGAGCTAGGAAATGTTTTACTTTTTAAGGAAAAAATATATCATTGTTTATGCTGATTTGTCCAATTCAGATTTAGCATTACAGAGCTTTTCTTTAACTTCTTTGTTTTTATACATTTTTTGATCTCTTTTATACTGAAAAATTTTATTTTTCTCTGCCTTAATTCAATTTTTTTGGTATGTGTTGACACTAGCAGTGTAATGACCGAAGACAGTGTGAGATTTCTCACAGTTCTTTTTGTTTGCAAAGTATATCCAGTTAAGATTTACCATCAAATTACTGTGTTTCAGTTTATAATGTGTATCAGCAGAGGACCTACCTTCAGCTACTGTGCTTTCATATCTTTTAAAATAAATCCTATTTGCGTGGTTAAGCTACTAGCTCAAGATGGTTAATTTTATTTGCTTAATTTTGCTTTCACATTTTAGAATATGCCCTTTAAGTTAATTTTGTTGTGTAATTTTATAAAATATGGACATGGTTCTGGAGAAGGGATTGGATCACTACAGCCCATGGGCCCAATCTTGGCTACACTGTTTCTGTGTGGCCCTTGAGTTAGGAATGATTTTTACATTTTAAAATGACTGGAACACACCACACACACACACACAAATACACACCACACAAATACACACCACACACACACACACAAATACACACCACACAAATACACACCACACACACACAGAGTGTGCAGCAGTGCCCGGTGTAGCTTCCAAACCCTCATATGCTTCCTGTCTACCCCTCTGTAGAGATCTTCTGGGTCCTGCCTCTAGCCCCGGATTCCCCAGTCTGTCCGCTCCCCTTTAGAGGCAGCCTGACCGATTTATTTGCTTAGTTTCTGGTTTATTTTCTGCTGTTTTTGTGGAGGCAAACACTAACCTCTCGTATTACCTTTCCGCCCTGTCTCTCTCTGCCTTGGCTTTGCACTGAGCAGCGTCTCCTGGCAGCTGGCCCACAGCGGGCAGGGACACGGGCCTCACTCTCTTTCTCAGCATTGCACATAGCATTCCAGAACGTGCCTGGACTGACATCTGTTTAACCGGTCCCTCTTTGTATATTTGGCTCAGATGGTGAAAGAATCTGCCTGCAGTGCAGGAGATGTGGGTTCAGTCCCTAGGTGGGGAAGGTCCCCTGGAGAAGGAAGCCTCACGCTTCTGTTTTCTGGGATTTGCTGCTGTAACTTTGGGGTCAGTTCCTACAGGACAGGGTGCTGGGTTATACATGTCGCTGACTAACAAGGCATATGCTGTTTTGCCTGGTGTTGCCCAAATTCTCTCTGGGGGGACAGGACCATTTTACATTTCTGTCAGCAGTGTCTAGTGTAACTAATATCCCACAGCCACCTAACGGAGTGTGTTGTCAAACTTTGGGATCTTCTAATTTGATAAGAGATGATATCTCCATGTAATTTAAAAATTTCATTTCTTATGAGCAGGATTGAAGGACAGTTACATTCCCTCTCATCTGAACTCTGTTCATTTCTCTTGCCCATTTTTTCTGTAGAGCTATTGGTCTTTTTGATCAATATTTAGAAACTGTCTGTGTATTAGGGACTGTTAGGGGTAGTGACTTATAAACTGGGGCTTCCCAGGTGGCTCACTGGTTAGGGATCTGCTTGCGATGCAGGAGACACAGGTTCTATTCCTGGGTCTGGAAGATCCCTGGAGGAGGAAATGGCAACCCACTCTGGTACTCCTGCCTAGAGAATTCCATGGACAGAGGAGCCTGGCAGGCTACAGTCCATGGGGTCGCAAGGAGTTGGACATGACTTAGCAACTAGACAAGAACAAGACCTGTAAATTTCAAGTATCTTTCCCATCTGTCTTTTTTATTCCTCTTAATTATTGTTTCTTATGCCATGTAATAGTGTTTAGTGTTGTTATTGCTATTATTTTCGTGTACCCAGATTTGCCGTCTTTTCTCTTGGTGCTCTGGCCTTGAAGCGCTACCCAGGATAGCTTCCCCTAGTCTCAGGCTGTAGAAAAATTTAATCATACTCTCTTCTTGTATTTGTATAATTTCTTTTTATTTTTAATAGAAATTTCTGTTAAAAAAAAAAATTACCTGCAGAGCACTTTTGGTGTACACTGTCCCATGTGACCAGCTACTTTCCTTTGTGTGATTTTAAGCCACGGAAAGGGGCCCTGTGCTCAGCCCTCCAGCGTGCCTTTGTGCAGAGACTCGTTTCGTCTCAGAACCTGAAGAGGCCAATATGTTTATTTTCAAGGGGAGGGAACTGAGGTTTGGGGAGGAGGGATTTGTCCAAGGACCTTGGCCCCATCCCGGGGACAAGCTCTGGCTGGCCTGGGGAGAGAATTGTGATCAGCTGCTCTGTGCTGGCCGCTTGGCCAAGCCTGTCGCCGTCCTTCCCTCCCGAGCCATAGGCCCTGCTGTTAGCCCCACCTTGCAGGTGTGGAGACTGAAGTGCCGAGAGGTGAGTTGTCTGTCCTGGACCAGGCAGCCAGACGGGCCATCACGCTCAGATACCCGGGCATCTGCCTGAGAGCTTGGCCCTTCCACCTCTGGATGTATGGTGATGCCGCGCACACATGCACTGAGCGCCACCCCACCTCCCTGCCGCGGCCTCAGAGATCCCTGGAGGCTGAGGTGTCCTTGTCTCCACGGCGAGGGCTGTGGAGGGGCCCATGATGAACTTTGTGATGCCCATGGGCCGGCATGCTCTGGCAGCTGGAGGCCACAGGTCGCAGCTTTTCAGCTTGTGCTTCTGTTCATTCATCTGTGTGTGTAGCTGCTCACTCTCATCCTTCATTCAACACACCTTCCTGCCGCCTGCAGTGGGCAGACCCAGTCCTGGCCAAGGGTGAGCAGACAAACAAACAGGAGCACCGCGTCCTGTGGGGTGGTCAGGTGGCCTCGGCCGTCCTGTGGGCCCCAGAGCAGCGGCTCCCTCGCTGTCCCTGCAGGCCTGGGTGGGAGGAGGGGAACTGGCTTCCCCAGCCCTTCCTCTCTCCGGGATCTAGCGCTGAGTAGAAGCTTCTCGTCCAGGCCAGTCCCCAGGTGGTGATAATTCAAAACCAGACGCGGTGAGGGCAAGACTACCCTGGGCACCAGTGAGTCAGCATTCTGGACTGGAGCCTCGCCTGCCTCCTCCAACCCCACACACCTTGGACGTGGCAGGGACCCCGGGAAGGGAAAGCTGAGCCTTCAGATGAATCCAGAGCAGCCCAGTTATTCAGGATTGTCTCGTGGGTCAAGCAGACTTTTTAAAGGGTTATCAGGTGGTTTTCATTGCACTGAATGTGTCTTGATCACGTCTTCCTTTTCTCCCAGAGCCATAGACTCTTGGCCAAGTGTCTCCAAGCATCTGCTGATGGAGGCCCCAGTTGCTAGAAGAGTCTGAGCGAGGCTCCTCTCTGGATCCAGCTCGTTAGGCCCGTGTAGCGCTGCCCCACGCCCCTGGGACAGGACTGCACCAGCTGTTGGTGTAATTAAGTTCACCATAAAACCCACCAACTAGACGCACAAATGACTTCCCTGCTCTTTCCCGGGGCAGGAGCAGTTGGGAAGGCAAGTCAATCATGTTTGGCGGCGATCACTCCAAAGGTCAGCCTTCCATTTACAGCAGCGTTACTGGCAGGGATCACCCATAACACGGCTGGTTTCCCGGCCTTTCGATTTTACGATGCCCTAATGAATTGGGCCATTTCCATGCATTCTCAGGAAGTGTACAGAACAAGGGTTTTCTTCTCCTGGAAATGTTTGTCTCGGGGAGGCAAGGTGGCATGTTGGTGGGCATGCAGGTAGCTCTGCCAGGGTCGGGCCGAGCACTCCGGCACTTCGCTCCTCCAGGCTTCCGCGCCCCCCTCCGGGGTGAAGCTTCCTCTCGCGTTGGCAGGAGATGAATTATCTCCTGCCACCCTGGCTGGAGCTCCTGGAACAGTCCTCTTCCCCGTACTTTCCTGGGTCAGTGCGTTTCCTGAGTGCATGTGGGGACTGAGGGGCCGCTGCTGGAGATGGTCCCGGTGCCCACGGGCCTCATGGTCGTGCCCGCCGGCGGCCATTCTCCGTGAGCCGGTGGGGCTCTGTGGGGCCTTGTGCCCCCGACCTGGGAGGAGAAACTCCTTGGTACACCGGTCACGTCCAGGGTGGTGAGTTGGGTCAGACTTACTCCTCCCCTGCTGCCCCGGCCATCCTCAGCCCCCTGCTCCTCACCTGGATGGGGTGATGGCGAGAGCTTTGCGAAGGGGGACGGGAGAGCATGCAGTCCCCACGTGGCCTCAGGGTGGAGGTGTGGGGTGGCTGGTGGTGGGGAGGGGTGTTGTAAGCACGGGGAGAGGCGTGACCCCGCAGATGGGTGGGGTTGTGGGTCGGCCCCCGTGATAGGCCTCGCTCCTGCCCCTCCCTGCTCTTCCCACCAGAGCAGGTTCCAAGGCCTGTCTTGAGACAGCGGTGTGCTTGCTGAGTCGGAATAGCATGTCCTCATAGGGGCAGATGTTGGGCACTGAGGCCACTTGCCCTGTCTGCTCACAGGCCCTAGATCGCTGCCCCAGCTCCAAATGGGCAGGCCAGAGCATCCGTCCGCAAAACAGCTGTTGTGCCCCTCCTGGATGGGAGTTGGAGCGTTCCTTCTAGCTCACACTCCAGGAGACTCAAGGCTGCCTGGGAGTGCAGGGCGGGCCTGTGGGATCCTGGTGCAGGGAGAGAGGAAGGGAGGGAGGCGAGGAGGCTGGCAGCCCCCTGCTGTTTGGGGAGCAGCCGCACAGTCGGCCTGGTTTCCAAGGCCTGTATGGCCACCCTCTCTTTGCTGCCTCTGGACCACTCCTCAGGCTCCAGAGGGCCTACCCAGAAACCATGCTCACTGGGGACTGCTTCTGAAGAGGCTCCAAGAAGGCACTCGTTGGTTGCCCACTCTCCTCCCAGGAATTTGTCCCAACATTTACCAAGACAGGACTTGGCCAGCAGGAGGCCTGGATGGGGTCCCTCCACCCCTGGGAAGCACGACACCCTGGCCCTGAACCCTTGAGCAATGCCTGCATCTCTCTGAGCCTCAGTATTCCTCATCTGGAGAATGGGTCTCAAAATACCCCTCTGTCTAAATTGGATGTATGGAGTGCTGCATTTCACGTGAATTTGACTTACATATGTTTGAAAGAGGATGCTGTGATATCTTGGTCTGCAACATTGGCAAGATTTTAAATTTCAGTTTTTGAAATATACGTCAAGACAGGTGGTTTCCCAACTGGCGGCCGAGGTGCCGGGGAGCTATGTTTGTGCTGCGGCCACATGGTGGCACCCTGGGAGTTGGTAAACAGGCCGCTAGGCCTGGCAGGCGGGCCACGGCGCTGTGCCCACAGCCCGCTGCTCACTATTGCAATTTAAAGTCATCCTGGAGTTTGCTGCACAGAGGTACTTGCTGACCCCAGTGCTGGGACTCCCACCCTGCCCCTAACCAGCCCATTTATTGTAGAATGGAAGGTTCACGTGATGAAACACTCTGAAGAAAGCGGAACAACGGCCTGATGCTAAATTGCGTTAGTTTAGAGATGGGAGAGTGTGAAATGTTGGCAATGATGTAAGAAAGAAAGCATGTCTTTAAAACTAGCTAACGTACTGTGATTCTGGCTCCATTTGAGACAGCGGTGTGCTTGCTGAGTCGGAATAGCATGTCCTCATAGGGGCAGATGTTGGGCACTGAGGCCACTTGCCCTGTCTGCTCACAGGCCCTAGATCGCTGCCCCAGCTCCAAATGGGCAGGCCAGAGCATCCGTCCGCAAAACAGCTGTTGTGCCCCTCCTGGATGGGAGTTGGAGCGTTCCTTCTAGCTCACACTCCAGGAGACTCAAGGCTGCCTGGGAGTGCAGGGCGGGCCTGTGGGATCCTGGTGCAGGGAGAGAGGAAGGGAGGGAGGCGAGGAGGCTGGCAGCCCCCTGCTGTTTGGGGAGCAGCCGCACAGTCTGGCCTGGTTTCCAAGGCCTGTATGGCCACCCTCTCTTTGCTGCCTCTGGACCACTCCTCAGGCTCCAGAGGGCCTACCCAGAAACCATGCTCACTGGGGACTGCTTCTGAAGAGGCTCCAAGAAGGCACTCGTTGGTTGCCCACTCTCCTCCCAGGAATTTGTCCCAACATTTACCAAGACAGGACTTGGCCAGCAGGAGGCCTGGATGGGGTCCCTCCACCCCCGGGAAGCACGACACCCTGGCCCTGAACCCTTGAGCAATGCCTGCATCTCTCTGAGCCTCAGTATTCCTCATCTGGAGAATGGGTCTCAAAATACCCCTCTGTCTAAATTGGATGTATGGAGTGCTGCATTTCACGTGAATTTGACTTACATATGTTTGAAAGAGGATGCTGTGATATCTTGGTCTGCAACATTGGCAAGATTTTAAATTTCAGTTTTTGAAATATACGTCAAGACAGGTGGTTTCCCAACTGGCGGCCGAGGTGCCGGGGAGCTATGTTTGTGCTGCGGCCACATGGTGGCACCCTGGGAGTTGGTAAACAGGCCGCTAGGCCTGGCAGGCGGGCCACGGCGCTGTGCCCACAGCCCGCTGCTCACTATTGCAATTTAAAGTCATCCTGGAGTTTGCTGCACAGAGGTACTTGCTGACCCCAGTGCTGGGACTCCCACCCTGCCCCTAACCAGCCCATTTATTGTAGAATGGAAGGTTCACGTGATGAAACACTCTGAAGAAAGCGGAACAACGGCCTGATGCTAAATTGCGTTAGTTTAGAGATGGGAGAGTGTGAAATGTTGGCAATGATGTAAGAAAGAAAGCATGTCTTTAAAACTAGCTAACGTACTGTGATTCTGGCTCCATGAACTGGAGACTACCGGCTCCCATGTTGCAGATACCACTCCAGGGGCTCCAGGCCAAGGCCTTGAAAGCTATGAATTATGGGACTCTTCACAAGCAAGGCTTCCCTGGTGGCTCAGACGGTAAAGCATCTGCCTGCAGTGCAGGAGACCTGGGTTTGATTCCTGGGTCAGGAAGATCCCCTGGAGAAGGAGATGGCAATCCACTCCAGCACTCTTGCCTGGAAAATCCCAGGGATGGAGGAGCCTGATAGGCTACAGTCCATGGGGTCACAAAGACTTGGACACGACTGAGCGACTTCACTTTCAGAAGCGAGAGCCTTGCACAAAATATGGCCCGGGTATTGATGGGCATCACATGATGGTGCCCTTATGTGCCCTTGGCCAGGCGTGGTGCCCTTCCCTAAGCTCTCCTTCATTGGCCCCTGCTGCTCCCTAGGGGACCAGTCATGAGGCCAGGGGCATCTTCATGCCTCCCTGGGCCCATGTGCCAGTTGGTGTGGGGAGGGTGAGGGCATGGAAGACATCCACAGGGAGAGGCAGGTCGTGGGGGTGTCAGGGAGCAGGGCCTGAGGGAGACAGACGTGTGCCTGCTGGGGGCGGGAGGCCCCGGAGGTCTCCCTCCAGCAGTCCCCACTCCCACGCTTGGGCTGCTCATCCTGGACAGCAGGGGGGGCGGTGCATCTTCACGCACTGCCCTCCCAGACCCTGCAGCCCACGTGTACTCAGCGCCCCGCCCCCAGCCCTGCCCTTGGACTCCGGGGGCCCCACCGTGACGGGTGCCCACTCTTGCAGGTGGTGAGAAGCTACAAGGCCACCATCCAGCAGACCCTGGACATCCTCTTCCTCCGGGAAGGCTCCGAGTTCCTGAGCAGCACAGATGCTTCAAGCCGGGACTCTGCCGACCGCACCATCATTGCCTGGGATTTCCAGAGCTCTGCCAAGATCTCCAACCAGATCTTCCATGTGAGAAACCCTGTCATTGGGCATTGCTTTCAGGTTGAGCCCCAGCCCCAGGGTGCATCCGTGTAGCTCCCAGGCTGTCTGGGGTCCCAGGTCGCATCCTGCAGTGGTGGTTCAGCCAGCAGGAGCTTTGGAGGGAGAGGGCTGCCTGAAGTCTGTAGGGTTGGGGGAGGTAACATGCAAGTCCAGGCCTGCCCAGAGTACCTTCCACAGGCTCCTGGATCAGGGTGACTCCCTCACGGTCCTCTCACTTGCTCTCTGCCCGGCACAGCATGCCACGGGGTAAGGGTGTGGGAGGCAGCCTCATTCACATCTACAGGAAAATGGCTGTCCACCCTGAGACAACCGTACTCTAACCCTCCACCACCCCAGCCAGCCTGCGGGTCCACCTCACCCCTTGCTCAGTAGCTTTGATAGGGGCTGTGACTCAAGGGTTGGAGCCCAGACCCTGAAGGTAGACCACCTGCGTGAGTTAAATTCCTGCTTCCACCACCTACAAGCAGGGGCCCAGGCCCAGTAGTTACCACTTTGATTCTCATTTTTTTTCCCTTAGAAAAGTGAGGATGAGAATATTTCTTGCCTCATAGTGTGGTTTTGAGAATTAAAAGATATAGATACTTAGTCTAGCACAGTGCCAGGTGCAGGGAGTTCTCAATAAATATTCCAATTCTTTGGCTACCTGATGCGAAGAGCTGTCTCAAAGACCCTGATGCTGGGAGAGACTGAGGGCAGGAGGAGAAGGGGACGACAGGGGATGAGATGGTTGGATGGCATCACCAACTCAGTGGACATGAGTTTGAGCAAGCTGTGGGAGGATGAAGGGCAGGGAGGCCTGGCGCTGCAGTCCCCGGGGTGGCAAGGAGTCGGACACGACTGAGCGGCTGAGTGACAGGTGGGGCTGGTGGAGAAGCGCTGGTTTCAGTGTGGCTGCTTTGCCTCTGGACCCTTGGAGTCTTGGGGCCCACAGGCAGGGCCCAGGCAGGGGGAAGGGCTGTGCAAAGGCCCTGAGGCGGGAGTGGTCCCGAGGGCTGACTCCTTTTCTGTCCCTCGTCCTCCGCCCCCCACAGTCAGCACAGAGCCTGACCTGCCGTTGGTGTCAAGTGAATGCTGGGTCCCTGAGCTGGGCTGGAGAGGCCAGAGTGCGTGGGTGGGGGGCTGAGGCCTTTGGAGGGCGAAGGGCGGGAACTCCCCAGGCCCGGGCAGGATGCAGCAGAGCCCCGGTGACCTCCTGTGCCACTGGGCTGGGTGTGGTAGGAGCCTGTCTCTTATACACATCTAGATGTGTATAAGAGACAGTCCCCACCACCATCCACCATCACCACTACCATCCACCATCACCACCATCCACCATCGCCACCATCAGCACCACCATCCACTGTCACCATCACCACCACCATCACCACCATCACCACCACCATCCACCATCACCACCATCACCACCATCCACCATCACCACCATCAATACCACCGTTCACCATCACTGCCACCATCAGCACCACCATCCACTATCACCATCATCACCACCATCACCACCATCACCACCACCACCATCTACTATCACCATCATCACCACTATTCCCACATCATCATCATCATCACCATCACCACCGTCACCACTATCACCACCACCATCCACCATCACCATCATCACTACCACCATCCACCATCACCACCATACCATCACCACCCACCATCGCCACCATCACCACCACCATCCACCATCACCATCATCATCACCACCATCCCCACCATCATCCACCATCACCACTGTCACCACCACCAACATCTACCATCACCACCACCATCCACTGTCACCATCATCACCACTATCATCATCATCACCACTATCCCCACATCATCACCATCACCACCGTCACCACCACCATCCACCGTCACCACCATCATCACCACCATCCACCATCGCCACTGTCAACACCACCATCCACCATCACCACCATCACCATCACCACCATCACCATGTCACCACCATCCCCGCTGTCATCACCATCCACCATCCCCACCACCATCCGCCGTCACCACCATCTCCAGCCTCCTCACCATTCCCACCATCACCATCACCACCATCATCCTCATTGTCATCACCACCACCACCATTTTTTAAGATTTCAAGTTAGCTATGGCTAATCTCTTTGATGCTGCCACCCAGAATTTAAAGATATATATCAGGTGTGCTTTGGAGTAGGAAATGGCAACCTACTGCAGTACCCTTGCCTGGAATCCTTGGACAGAGGAGCCTGGCGGGGCGCAGTACACGCGGTACCAAGTCAGACACGGCTGGGCATGCACAGCAGCAGCAGGTGTATGTACACACCGCTTCCCTCTCCCTGACTTTTTCCCCTTGTTCTTAAAGGGTTCTAAGTGGCCCTGAACAAACCCACCTCTAGACCTTCACTTCAGAGTTCTAGTTCAACCCCATGCGAAAGGCAAAGCCTGGCAGGGGGATGGAGGGGTGTGTCTGGCCCCAGGGGCATCCTGCCTCCGCCGCCCTGCGGACACCAGGGAAGTGAGTAAGGTGTATGAAAGTGCTGTGTGCCCGAGCTGCCGGCCGTCCTAGAGGCACACTTCCTCGCCCTGCGTGCCGGCGGGCAGGCGCTCTGCCTGGAGCCTTTCGCCAGGAGCTCATGTGAGGTCACCGTGTGCCTCCAGCAGCACATTAGTCTGTGGTTCCAACTGCTCCCAGTGTTGTCCTGTGAATTTGGGCTCATTTAGAGGCTGTGGCTTCAGGACATTACTTAGAACACGGAAGGACAGGTGCCGTGCAGAAGGGCGCTTTTAGGGGTGTTTCTATATGACTCAGTGCATTAAGCAGCGAGATCTGTGCTCCTGCTCAGAACCCCGTGGGCACACGTTTATCTCTGCACTTGGCCAGTCACCTCCTTGCTCACTGTGTGTTCTGCCGGCTCTGTACCCTAGGCTGGGCTGGGGCTCCCCTACGGCTCACTGTGCAGGTAGGGAGATGGGTGTGTGGATTTGTTTTCTGTCACTGTGTAGCATTACAAAGTAGCATAAATGCAGTGACTTAAATCAATAGTAATGTGTCCTTTCAGTGATGGATGCTGAAAGTTTGTAAAAAGTATCCTGGGGCTGAAATCAAGGTGCTGGCGGGGCCGGTGTCGTCTGTCCTTTTCTCCTTCCAGCTTCTGGCGGCAGCTGGTGACCCTTGGCTTGTGCTGTTTCCCTCCAGTCCCCACGCCAGCATCCTCAGATCTCTCTCTGCTGTGTCTTATGTCCCTGCCTCTGTGTCTGGTCTCACTCTGCCTCCCTTTTCTGTGGATGCTTGTGATTACATTTAAGGATGCAGTAGTGCAGGGTAACCTCCTCATCTCAAGATCCTTAAGTTAATCCCTGCAAAGATCCCCCTGCTTTTTTTAAAAAACACTGACGGTGACACAGGTCCCAGGAATTTGGACATGGAAGTCTTTCGGGGGACATTTTTCAGTTCATCCCAAGGGCCAGGAGGCAAGGAGCATAGGGACCCCTAAAGCTGGAAAAGACAAGGGAACAGATTCCGCCCAGAGACCCCAGAAGGAGCAGAGCCCTGCTAGCATCTTGATTTTAGTCCAGGGACACCATGTCAGACTTTCGACTTCCAGAAGCATAAGATGATAAACGTGTGCTGCTTTTAGCTGCAAAATTGGAGGCATTTGTTACAGCGGCAACAAGAAGCTTGCAGCCCCCTGAGCCGAGGTCTGGGTGAGGGGCTCGAGGCCCCGGGAGCAGAGGGTGGGTGGTGGGCTCGTCAGAGGCAAGAGCCCACCAGGGAGCCTGCCCCACCCTCTCTGAGCCCTGCTGTCTCTCAGGAGAGGTACACCTGCCCCAGCCTCACCCTGCACCCACGGGAGCCTGTGTTCCTGGCGCAGACCAACGGCAACTACCTGGCCCTGTTCTCCGCTGTGTGGCCCTACCGGATGAGCAGAAGGCGGCGCTACGAAGGGCACAAGGTACCCCATCTCATCCCGTCTCCCCAGGGGCGGAAAGACGTCCCACGGCCACTCCCACAAGGAACTTGCGTTCCCCAAGAGCACGGACCCTCTGTCCAGGCAACCTGTGACTTCTGTTTCCTGGGTGACCCCATACCATGTGACCTGCTGTCCACTCGAAGCCCCAGGCCACATCTGGCCCTTCCCTGGGCCCCAGCCGCCAGACAGGGCCAGTCTCCTCGCTTTGTTGGCTCATGTGGACCTGGGGCTGGGGGTCCCTTTCCATCGGCCTCTTTTCCCTGTGGGCCGCCCCAAGGGCACAGGCACCAGGGATCCACTGCCTGTCCCAGTGCGGGAGCTGTGCTCTCTGGACTCACGAGAGCCACCTGGTGCCACCGGCCTGGGCACGGGAGCCCTGGCTCAGGGCAGGAGCTCAGCTGCGGCTCTGGTCTCCGGGCCCCGGCTCCTCCGTGGGAAGGGCCGTGGGGCCGTGTACCCTGAGCCACGTGGTTACTCAGCTGGCCACGCATCCTCCGCAGGTGGAAGGCTACTCGGTGGGCTGTGAGTGCTCCCCAGACGGTGACCTGCTGCTGACGGGCAGCGCTGACGGCCGGGTCCTGGTGTACAGCTTCCGCACCGCCAGCCGCGCCCGCACACTGCGCGGGCACACACAGGCCTGCGTGGGCGCCACCTTCCACCCCGTGCTGCCCTCCGTGCTCGCCACCTGCTCCTGGGAGGGTGACGTCAAGATCTGGCTCTGAGCCTCACGGCGTGGAAGCTTCCTGATGCCGGGCAGGCGGGCAGAGGGCGTGTGCCATGAGGAGGGCCTGAGGTTGGCTTCGGGCCAGGCTCGGATGGATGCCGCCTCCCCATCCTTCAAGCCTCGGTGTCCTCATCTGTAAAATGGGGATGAAAACCTTGTGTCTCAGGGTTCCGAGGACTATGTGTTAGCAAAAGCACCTGGTGGGTTGCTGACAGTGCTCAATAAATGTGAGTGTTTTGCTATTTCTTAGATTATTTCAGTGAAAACACGCATCGGCAGCTTCTCTCACCTCCTTTCTCACGGGCTGCTGGAGCTCGGAGACAAAGGGCAAGTGGGGGTTGGAGAGGTGGGGCTCTGGGTCCTAGGTCTGCCTCCCCCAAGTCTCACAGGATCTGTTCAGGCCTGGACCCCTTCTCCCTCCTCCAGAGCATGGCCAGTGAGGTCCCCAGGTTTGCCTGAGCCTAGGGCCCTCTGCACTCCTCCTCACCCTCTGCCCGAGGAAGTGCATCTGCCTGGGGAGACAGAGGGACGTGAAGACGCAAGGAGCCCTCGAGGATCCCCACAGGCCAAGGAGCCCTAAGCCCCCTCAGGATCATGACTGAGCTGTTAGCCCAGGAGCCCAAAGGTCCCGTGATGGGTGAGGGTGGGGGCCAGAGGTGCCCGTCTCTGGACAGGTGCATCCCTGCAGTCCTGGAAGTCTCCCTGGAGGAGGCTGACCACGAGCCTGTGAGGAGGATGTCCTGGCAGGGGGTCAGCGAGGAAGTGCAGGACCTGAGGAGGAGGCCAGAGAGGCAAGCAGTGCCCAGCTGGCCTCTCCAGCGCCTGGGTTCCTGGCCGGGCTCTGCTGTCGGTGTAGCTGAGAGCGAGTCACATTTCCTCTTGGAGCTGTAGCTGCCCCCTCTGAAAGCAGTGTCAGAACCTGGCCTGCAGGCTTGCTGTGAGTATCCAGGAAGGTCAAGTGTGTGGTGGGTGTCGCACCCTGGGAGCTCGTCTGGGGATGGGGTGCGCCCGCACACTGCGCGGGCACACACAGGCCTGCGTGGGCGCCACCTTCCACCCCGTGCTGCCCTCCGTGCTCGCCACCTGCTCCTGGGAGGGTGACGTCAAGATCTGGCTCTGAGCCTCACGGCGTGGAAGCTTCCTGATGCCGGGCAGGCGGGCAGGAGGGCGTGTGCCATGAGGAGGGCCTGAGGTTGGCTTCGGGCCAGGCTCGGATGGATGCCGCCTCCCCATCCTTCAAGCCTCGGTGTCCTCATCTGTAAAATGGGGATGAAAACCTTGTGTCTCAGGGTTCCGAGGACTATGTGTTAGCAAAAGCACCTGGCGGGTTGCTGACAGTGCTCAATAAATGTGAGTGTTTTGCTATTTCTTAGATTATTTCAGTGAAAACACGCATCGGCAGCTTCTCTCACCTCCTTTCTCACGGGCTGCTGGAGCTCGGAGACAAAGGGCAAGTGGGGGTTGGAGAGGTGGGGCTCTGGGTCCTAGGTCTGCCTCCCCCAAGTCTCACAGGATCTGTTCAGGCCTGGACCCCTTCTCCCTCCTCCAGAGCATGGCCAGTGAGGTCCCCAGGTTTGCCTGAGCCTAGGGCCCTCTGCACTCCTCCTCACCCTCTGCCCGAGGAAGTGCATCTGCCTGGGGAGACAGAGGGACGTGAAGACGCAAGGAGCCCTCGAGGATCCCCACAGGCCAAGGAGCCCTAAGCCCCCTCAGGATCATGACTGAGCTGTTAGCCCAGGAGCCCAAAGGTCCCGTGATGGGTGAGGGTGGGGGCCAGAGGTGCCCGTCTCTGGACAGGTGCATCCCTGCAGTCCTGGAAGTCTCCCTGGAGGAGGCTGACCACGAGCCTGTGAGGAGGATGTCCTGGCAGGGGGTCAGCGAGGAAGTGCAGGACCTGAGGAGGAGGCCAGAGAGGCAAGCAGTGCCCAGCTGGCCTCTCCAGCGCCTGGGTTCCTGGCCGGGCTCTGCTGTCGGTGTAGCTGAGAGCGAGTCACATTTCCTCTTGGAGCTGTAGCTGCCCCCTCTGAAAGCAGTGTCAGAACCTGGCCTGCAGGCTTGCTGTGAGTATCCAGGAAGGTCAAGTGTGTGGTGGGTGTCGCACCCTGGGAGCTCGTCTGGGGATGGGGATTGGGCAGATTGGGAGCAGCCATGAACTTAAAAGATGCTTGCTCCTTGGAAGAAAAGCTGTGAGAAACCTAGACAGCATGTTATAAAGCAGAGACATTACTTTACCAGCAAAGGTCTGTCTAGTCAAAGCTATGGTTTTGTATGGATGTGCGTTGGACCATAAAGAAAGCTGAGCACTGAAGAATTGATGCTTTTGAGCTTTGGTGTTGGAGAAGACTCTTGAGAGTCCCTTGGACTGCAAGGAGATGCAACCAGTCCATCCTAAAGGAAATCAGTCCTGAATATTCATTGGAAGGACTGATGTTGAAGCTCCAATTCTTTGGCTACCTGATGCGAAGAGCTGTCTCAAAGACCCTGATGCTGGGAGAGACTGAGGGCAGGAGGAGAAGGGGACGACAGGGGATGAGATGGTTGGATGGCATCACCAACTCAGTGGACATGAGTTTGAGCAAGCTGTGGGAGGATGAAGGGCAGGGAGGCCTGGCGCTGCAGTCCCCGGGGTGGCAAGGAGTCGGACACGACTGAGCGGCTGAGTGACAGGTGGGGCTGGTGGAGAAGCGCTGGTTTCAGTGTGGCTGCTTTGCCTCTGGACCCTTGGAGTCTTGGGGCCCACAGGCAGGGCCCAGGCAGGGGGAAGGGCTGTGCAAAGGCCCTGAGGCGGGAGTGGTCCCGAGGGCTGACTCCTTTTCTGTCCCTCGTCCTCCGCCCCCCACAGTCAGCACAGAGCCTGACCTGCCGTTGGTGTCAAGTGAATGCTGGGTCCCTGAGCTGGGCTGGAGAGGCCAGAGTGCGTGGGTGGGGGGCTGAGGCCTTTGGAGGGCGAAGGGCGGGAACTCCCCAGGCCCGGGCAGGATGCAGCAGAGCCCCGGTGACCTCCTGTGCCACTGGGCTGGGTGTGGTAGGAGCTCAGGGAAGAACCATCTTGCCCTTTTAGGCTCAAGAAGGACTGCTTTGGTGAAAAGAGCTGGACTGCACTCCAGCTCTTGCAGGTTGGCCCCTTGGCAGAAGTGGAGGCCCCGTGAGGGGCTGTCCTGGCCTCAGCAGAAGGGAGGCTGAGCGCACGTCCGCTTAGAGCCTGGGGAGACAGTAGACATTCCTGCCTCCCAAGTCAGGCCCCGGAGCAGCTGCCTCTACTCTGGGTGGGCAGCTCTGGGCCTGCAAAGCCCTCCCACTGTCCCTGCTGCCGGCCTTGCCGACCCCTCTTCCCCCAGCCTCCCCAGCACTGCCCCCTCCATTTCAAGGCTCCATGTGTAAGCTGTGCCCTGAGCCCTGGGCCCCCGCAGCACGTGTGCACAGGTCAGTGTAAGTTTCCCAGGGTTGCAGGGCCCTACACACGGGGGCTGTTCCGGGAATAACTGCAGGTGTCACCTGCCCACAGGACACGGGCTTTGGAATCAGGCAGCCATGGGTTTAAAGCCCGTCTTCACCTTCTGCTGTCATGCCGTCACCACCGGTGCCAAGCTGCCCTGTGCCGCAGTGTCCCGCCTGTAAAGGAGAGCCCTCAGTACCCAGCCTGTGGGGGTTCACGCAGGACGTGTGTGCAGCAGGCGCTCGGGAGCTGGCGGCAGCGGGAGGCAGGGGGTCAGTGTTAGTGCTGTTAGTATTGGTGGTAGCCGAGCCACTGGTGCAGGGGTTGAGCCCGTCCAGGTCAGAGGTCGCAGTTGGGTTCCATCTGTCTCAGGGAAGGCCTTGGATTGGCTGGTTTGCGACACATACCCGCCCCAGACCAGGGGTCTTTGACCAGGCGTAGCTGCCACTGTGCAGCTGGAGGGGAGAGTGACGGGACCCCCACAGTTCTTTGACGTGAGGGTATCCCCCAGGTCCGTACTTGTCAGGTGGACTGACAACGTGTGAATGAGGCCAGATGCAGGCCGTGAGGGCAGGCGGCAGCTGTCTGGGGTTGTGAGCGGGGGTCCTGGCCTTCCCAGGTGCCTCTCGCCCACCTCTCCCGCCTGCCTCCTTGTATCCAGCCCCAGATCCTGGAGCCTGCTTTCTGGCCCAGCCCGAAGCGGGCATTTTCCTACCTTCCCTGATGTGGAGCGTCTTCCGAGTGAGACTTCCATCGCGTGGTTTGCTGACTGCTTTCCCCACTGTGCCATGCTGGTATGGCCACTCGTGTTTAGCGAGCGCCAGTCACCGGCTGTACTCAGTGGACTTTGGCATGGGCGCTGGTGTTTACCAGGGGCCGACCTTTATGTCCACCCGAGCTGCCCGGCCCCTCCCTTATTGTGAGCCCACACCCCGGCCGGCTGCAACCTGTTGGTCCCAGACCCATCCCTTGCTTGCATGGGGCCTTTGTGGGACTTTGTTTCTCTGAACCTCAGTTTTCTCATCTCTAAAGTGGGCCTGCTGGAGTGACCAAGGGAGGAAGTGCAGAGGAAAGGGCTTTGTAGGTTGTTACCGTCTCACATTCTCTTGGGGCAAACAACATCCAAACTTCTGTTCTCAAAGAGGACACCTTGGTGGAAGCTCTGACCACCCCCCCCCAGGAGAGGGACATCCAGGGTCACCAGAAGCCACCGTGGCTCTTTCTTAGCCCCGTCCCCTGCGGGCTTGCCTTCTCCACTTCCCTGCCTGGAAGCCCCGCCCACTCATTGGGTTATTTCTCGGGAAGAAAGGCAGGTGCTTTCGCACCCTCATCTGTTTCTTTCTCCAAATTCTTCCAAAGAGCATTCAAGACTCATTCTGATCCTCCGCAAGGTGTCTGGGAGTTCACCATTTGCAATTTTGAAACAAGAGAGCTAGAATTAGAAAGTACGGAGCAGAAACGTAAAAGGAGTGTGCGTTGTTCCCCTCCACCCCTCTTCCTGGGGCTGGGTGCTTGCCTTCGCCTCACCCATGCATCTTGACAGGGCTCTGAAGCGTGGGGGGAGGAGGGCAGTTCCATCCTGAGATGCAGGCGTGGCTGTGCATGCTGCCGGGTGTGGCCTGACTCTGGGTGAGGCTGGCGCCCGCACCCCCGTGAAGCAGCCATGAGCCCCGATGCTTGGAGGGCAGAGGGACAGGCCTGGGAAGTCTGTGCTTGTCCCCTCCCTCGGGACCTGCCTCCAGCCCAGCCTGGGGCTCTTCATGCACTGGGCACTGTCTCTAGCTCCCCTGGGAACCTCACGAGTCAGTGTCTGCAGGCTTCAGAGGGGACACAGGCCCAGAGGGCCTGGGACTTGCCCGAGGTCACACAGCCCTGCACTGTCCCCTGTGGGTTGAGAAGAAACATGGATGGAAGGGTCAGTGCATGTCGGGTGCCCCGTTGGGGTCCCACTGGGAGTCAGGTAGGACTGGAGTGGAGCAAGAGGGATGTCTGGTGGAGGAAGGAAGCCCCCCCCCGCTCACCCAGCTATGGCTGGCTTTGGAGGCCATGGCAGGACAGTTCTGTGAGGCCTGTTGGCCATTTGGGGGACGGATGCTCAGCCTCTGAGGTGACAATGTAGGGACATTTTGGGGACGGATGCTCAGCCTCTGAGGTGACAATGTAGGGGCCCAGGCTGCAAAGCCCTTGTGATTCCCAGCCCTGCTGTCCAGTTGCACAGCCTCTGTGGGACTAATTAGGCTCAGGGTCCCTCTGGGAACATTGAGCTAGAGCCTGCTGGGCACCAGAGGTTGTCTGTTTTCCCTACCACCCTCCCATCACCACTCCCTGCCCACCGGCCCCCCAGGTCGGCAAACGTTACTTTCCCACCTGCCCACAGGGAAACTGGGCCGCAGACAGGAGAGCTGATTGCCCAGCCTCCTGCCAGGCCCCCTCCCTGCAGCAGGCTGCTTCCTGGGGTGCTCCTCAGGGTCAAGGGCAGGCACCCTGGAGTTATGCAAAGCTGGGTGGGCTGGGCAACTTCAGGCATCACCTGGGTCCAAGTGGTCCCCTCCCAGCAGGACGTGCCCAGCCCCTGGAAGAAGCAGACATAAAGGCCCTGGAGGAGCGGCCTCCATCCTAGGCCTTGTGGACACTTTTCAGGCACTTTCTCAAGGGCATCAATGAGTATGCTCAAGGATAACCGGGCACACAGAGCATCCAGGCAGTGTGAGCAGGAGCCAAGAGAGGCAGGCCTCCATAGACCCCACTTGACATATGTCAGACCCAGCTGTGAACCAGCTGTGCCCGCTCTGTTGAAGGAAATAAAAGACAAGCGTGGAAATATCTCTAGGGAATAGGAAACTGTTAGAAAGTGGCATGGTGTATTTTGAAAATAACCAGATACAACTTTTAGAAATGGGAACCATTAATAACTAAAACCGAAATCTTTGGCTCTGATTGGCAGCTGAATGGAGGCAGCAGAAGGGGATTGGTGACCTGGAAGGCATGCAGACCAGGCGTGCTGACCCCAAGATGTGGGTCATAACGAGGGAGGGATGTGGAAGCAGACCTCAGGAGGAGGCGCCGAGGGCAGTCCCAGGAGAAAGGAAGGGCAGAGAGTCACTTTAAAAAGTAGCTGAGGATTTCCCAGAACTGATGAGAGACACCAGTCCACAGATACAAGACCCCTGTGATAAATCCACAGCCAGACACACCTCAGGGAAACTGCAGGAAACCAAAGTCAGAGGGACGAGCTCGTGCAGCCGGAGAGAAAAAAGACAGATTAAAGGAGCAGCTCCCAGAGGGGCAGACAGCACATCCCACCCCAGCAGGAAGCCAGGGGATATCTCTTGCACCTGAGCGAAGGGCAAGAGAGCCCCGCTGACATCCTCCCAGGTAAGACAGGCCTTCAGAAACGGGGCAAAGCAGAGACATCTTCAGAGGGCGGGGAGAAAAAAAGTCAGAAGTGTTTGTCACCAGCAGAGCCAAACTAAAGGAAATCCTAAGGAATCTTGAGGCTGAAGCAAAGTCTCCAGGGAACATTATAGAAGGGCAGCAACACCATTCAGCGGAAGCTGAGACAGTGGAAGAATTCTAAGCTGAACAACAAAAGACGCCAGGGTGGCTTCAAGAGGCTGTGCAGAGAGGGGAGGACGGAGAGGGGAGACACCCAGGGCCACATGCCCCGACAGCAAAACGCAGTGGGGAGAAGAAACCACCCAAACGCACGTTCTTTTCCACCCACGTCTTTATTTAATGATCGCAAAATACAGTACCGAGACAGGGCATGCATCACAGACGACAACACAGAAGCAAGTCACAGAAACCGGGGTCGGAGGGCCTCATTACGTGTGAGGTAGGCAAGGTGGTGCCGGGGAGCGGGACGCTGTGGGGGAGGACGAGCACCGGCCCCACTCGGGACACACGGGACTACGGACCACAGTAGAGCTGGGGGAGGGGTCGTCGGCCACACGGAGAGAACAGCTAGAAGCGTTTCACACCCCATCACCCGTTCCAGTGCCCCCTCTGTGGACACAGCTTCCGGTCCCCTCATCACTGGGGATATCTCCACCCTTCCCTTCCCTTTCCAGGGGCAGGCCCCACCTGCCTTTGCCCGAAAACATCCAGGAGCGTTTGCGCTGAAAACGCCCGGGGCTGCCGTCCAGGGAGCTGGAGGCCGAGTGTGTTAAGACACTTTGCTCTATAAGAATAGTCGCACTTGGTAAAGCTGGGGGCAGAGGGGGTGGCAAGGCGGAAGGATACTCATTTCAGTCGGGGAAGGCTGCTGCTGAGTCAGAAAACGCTGCACAGTGGTGGTGCGGGGTGGACAGGACGCTCTGGTTGGGGTCCCCCTCTCACGCTCGAGTGGGTTAGGTGGAGAGGGTCCTGGTGTGCAGGGCCGAGAGGGTGGGGCTGTCGGGGAGTCGAGGCAGCACCCCTGGGAACCCGGCGTGCGGGGCTGGCCGTGGTGGGGCCCTCACGCGGGGCGCTCAGTTGAGCAGGGTTCCGTAGAGCTGGGCTTTCGTGAGGCTGTCCTTGCGGCTGAGCCCCGAGCTGCCCGCCCGGGGGAAGGCAGGCTGGGGACTGAGGCGGGCACCGGGGTGCATCTCCGGGGAGGCCTCCATGGAGCTGGGCTCCAGGGAGTCCCTGGAGCTGCGGAGGCTGAGCTCGGGCTCGGGGCTGCCGCTTGCCCCGAGGAGCTGCACCCCGAGCCGCTCACGGTCCCCCTCACTGGCCGCATAGCTGGGCAGGGGGTCGGCCGAGCGGCCGGGGCTAAGGCTCAGGTCACCAGCCGCCCGGAGGTAGCGGGGCTCGACCAGGTGGCCCTGGGAGAGGTCATCGCCCTCCGAGAAGCTATCAGCCTTGTAGCTGGCGTAGAGGGGGCTGGCGCGGCCCTCGGCGTTCTCGCCAGGGCCGCCTCGGGCCCCAAAGTAGCGGTCATTGAAGCCGCCGGGTGAGGCGAGGCTGGGGGCAGGGGCCGCGGCCGCGGCCGGAAAGGGGTAGGCGCCGATGTCGTCCACGCTCAGCGGCCGCCACTGGCCGCGCCCGGCCCCTGCTACCAGCCGGGCAGACCCAGGCTTGGCCCGCAGGTTCCACAGGTTGGGGGGCATCAGGGCAGGCTGGGGGCCTGGGGAGAGCGGGAAGCGGAAGGGCTCGGCGGGGAACGGTGACACAGTCCTGGGGAACCCCGGAGCCACTGCGGCCTCCAGCGGGGCGGCCACCGCAGCCGCGGCAGCCGCGTAGCGTGGGCTGCTCCCGTAGGCCGCGGGCGGCTTGCGACCGAAGAGCTCATCGCGGCTGTTCAGGTAGATGGCCTGCTGCGAGGCGGTCAGCGTGCTGGCCTGGGCGTGCTCCTTCTCTTCGGACGCGGCGCTGAAGCTGGAGTAGGAGCTGGACGTAGGCAGCGAGGCCGCGTAGCCGCCGAAGGCCTCGTGGCGGTAGCTGGCGGGGTAGGCCGCCGCGCCGGCCGCGGTATCCTCCTCCTCCTCCTCCTCCTCGGCCGTGCTGTCGGTGGAGTTCTGGGCCTGCAGGAAGCCCACATCGGACCCAGGCGCCTCCACGCTGGGCCGCCGGTCTTGGTGCCGCGCCTCAGGGCAGTAGAGGGCCGTGTCGCTGCAATAGATGTCCCCCTTGTAGGGGGGTCGGGGCCCTGGCTTCTCCAGCCCCTCGGGGAAGCCCAGGTCTTGGGCCGAGGCTTCCGACAGGTGGGAGGACATACTGGCTCAGCCTCCTAAGCTGAGAACAGATGCACACAGAGGAGTCCATGGCGCGTGGCTCTACCTTTGGGAAACCTCTGTTGCACGTGCCTGCGGGTGGACCTTGGTTCCCGCCCCGGCTTGGGGACCCTTTGCAGCCAGGGCTCTGATGAGGGTGCCCTGGCCCTGAGATCCTGTCTCTTATACACATCTTGGCGGTAGCTGGCGGGGTAGGCCGCCGCGCCGGCCGCGGTATCCTCCTCCTCCTCCTCCTCCTCGGCCGTGCTGTCGGTGGAGTTCTGGGCCTGCAGAAGCCCACATCGGACCCAGGCGCCTCCACGCTGGGCCGCCGGTCTTGGTGCCGCGCCTCAGGGCAGTAGAGGGCCGTGTCGCTGCAATAGATGTCCCCCTTGTAGGGGGGTCGGGGCCCTGGCTTCTCCAGCCCCTCGGGGAAGCCCAGGTCTTGGGCCGAGGCTTCCGACAGGTGGGAGGACAGGCTGCCGGGGTCCGGCTTCTCCAGCACCTTGGCGAGCACGCAGGGGGCCACGCTGTCGGCGTAGGCCGGGCGGCAGAGCGGGGCGGGCAGGCTGCAGCCTGGCTTCTCCGCGTGCAGGTTCATGCGTTCCTGGAACTCCGCGGGCAGCTGGGGGGGGTTGGCGATGCAAGGAGCAGGAGGGAGGGGGTCACGGTCAGCCCAGGACCAGCGGCCAAGGCTGACCGACAGGGGACTGCCCAGGGCCTGTCTGATCCCACCAGCCCGAGCTGTATCCTGCAAGCTGCAGGATGGATGGCCCTGCTCACCCCCTGGGCCATGCTGATGGGGTCCCCGCAGAGCCCTGAGGCTGGACCCCCGGCTCTGACTCCGGCCTCCCCGAGGGGCTGACTTGCTGACCCAGCCCCACGGTCCCCAGGGGACACCCAGTCCTGCGGCCTGGCTCAAACCAGACAGACTCAGGTGCAACAAAGACGGAGGGCCAGGCATGCAAGTGGTTTCCATGCGAGCGCCTGGTGCCTGGTGGGGGACGGCCCGCTACTGTTTGATCTGTTTTTGAGGGTCTCAGGGGGTGGCCCAGGCTCTTGCAGAGGGCACCTGGACAAGGCCTGGGTGAGGGGCATGCCCGGATGGGGAGGGACAGGCTGGCTGAGATGGGAGCCCCGGGTCCGAGGGGTGCTCGCCCTGTGGCCCCGGCTGAGTGGCCCCTGGGTGAAGCCAGCTTTCTTATCTCTGCAGACCAAACCACTGGGTTTCTGAGAGGCTCACGAAGGGTCACCCTGCTGGGAGCAGCCCCCTGGAGGAAACTGGGGTGGAGTGGGCAGGCCATCCAGGCTGGTGGGGAGGTACGCGCAGTGCGGGCCCTTCCAAGGTCCCCCCTGCCGACGCAGTAACCGGCCCGCAGAGATGGCCGCGCACACGCGGACCCTCTCTGCAGCTCTCGCCTGTAGGATGTGTTACTGGCCCTGACCTGGAGCCTGGTGTGTGGACGGTCCCCTGGCAGGCAGTCCTGCCGCTGACCCGGGTGGGAACCTCCCACAAAGCAGGGGCCATGGAGGAGGAAGGCCTCCCTGCTGCTGCTAAGTCACTTCAGTCGTGTCCGACTCTGTGCGACCCCATAGACGGCAGCTCACCTGGGTCCCTCGTCCCTGGGATTCTCCAGGCAGGAACACTGGAGTGGGTTGCCATTTCCTTCTCCAATGCATGAAAGTGAAATGGGAAAGTCAAGTCGCTCAGTTGTCCCAGAGGCCCCCAGGCATGGACACCAAGCTGACTCCCCGCCCTTGACTTCTGAGTCCCCCCCAAGGGAATGCTGTGGGCAGTGCTGCCAGTAGCTGGCGACTAGGAGTGGACCTGCCACCCCTCCCCCAGGTCTCAGGGTGAGGCCTGGCAATGGAGAGGGCTTGCAGGGCCAGGCAAGGGTCAGGGCGAGTGGGGGCCGAGGGCCTGTGTGACCCCAGGCTCAAACAGGAACTGGCTCAGCCTCCTAAGCTGAGAACAGATGCACACAGAGGAGTCCATGGCGCGTGGCTCTACCTTTGGGAAACCTCTGTTGCACGTGCCTGCGGCTGGACCTTGGTTCCCGCCCCGGCTTGGGGACCCTCTGCAGCCAGGGCTCTGATGAGGGTGCCCTGGCCCTGAGATCCACCCACAGTCTCAATTCAACCAGAGCCAAGGTGTCCTACAGCTCAGGGGCGCTGCTGAGGCCATGGGCACCCCTGCCAGTCCCCGCTGCCTTGGTCCTAGAGACTCTGGTGTCCCCCCCTTGCCAGCACGGTGGAGGGAACCCGGGTCCCCCGCTCCTTCAATGCATCCCCAGAAGGGCACGGTTGGCTGAGAGCTGAGAACTGAGCCCCATGTGAGGCCCAGACCAGCCACTGCTGGCACTAGAGGGCTGCGGGCACTGTCTGGCCAACCTAGACATGCCACTCAGTCGTGAACAGACGCCAGAGTGCTGCCCCATCAGAGCTCCCTTCTCCTTTGCATGCAGTCGTCTGCCATCTCCTACCCATGGCACCTCCAACCTGGCTGGCAAGGGCGCCTGCTGCACCCTCCCGCTACACCCTCCCCCTAACCCCCCAGCCCAGACCCCAGCCCAGAGCACAGCAGGTGGCTCCCATCCTGCAGATTTCAACCTCTGCAGTCACACTGGACCCCTGTTGTCCTCTGAGACCCCACATCCCTACTTGGCCAATCAGTTGCTTCCATCTTCAGAACCTAACCAGAATTGAAGCCCCCTCCCCGCCTCCCCAGCCGCCATCCCGGCAGACTCGTCCTCTTTCTCCCAGACTGCTGCCTGCTCACACATCCACTCAGAGCTTTCCTCCATGGTCTGTCCTCAGCAGAGCAGCCGTGGAGCCTGTAAGAGGAAGTCCAGCCAGGCTTCCCCCTATTCAGCAACCTTCAGTGGCTCCCATTTCCCGCAGAATAAAACCCAGATTCCTACTGGTGCCTAAATGCCACCTCCTGTTATCCTGACCTCAGACCCTTGGGCCTCTCCCCACCAGAGCCCCCTCCGGTCTCTGCTGGTCTCTGAGTTACTCAGAGCCCCCATCTGCTGCTGTGGCTTTCCGCCTGGAAGGGGAGCCCTCCCCCGCCGTCAGCTCCCTGCTCGTCCTCTGGTCTCGGCTCCTGCAGCCCCTTCTAGAAGCACCAGACTGAGGTTCCCTGATCCTGCATCTGGAGGCTCCCAGCCCCCTCGCCTGCCTTATTCTTCTCTGCAGCACTTAGCACTTCTAACTCGCTACACAGTGTACCTGTTTATCCTGGGTTCTGTCTGCCTTCCCCGCTCAGATGTAAACGCCACATGCAAAGGCCACTGGCTTGCCTGCGCTCTTCACACCCTGTTCTCAGAGCCTCGAGGCGCAGGTGCTAATCAGTGAGTGTGTGCTTGGCAGTCAGAGGTCTGTGGAGGGGGGCGCCACCCTTCTCAGGACCCGTGGGTGGCCCCAGTGCTCTAATACCCAGTGGGAGATAGTCCTGAGTGGCCCCACCCCAACCTTGGGGTTGGGGAAGCCCTGCTTTGTCTGGGCCAAGGTGGCCTCGTGTTCCTCACCTTGAGTCCTGTCTCCTTCCAGCGGAGGGTCTTGTGGACATGGTGTGACAGGCAGCCCCAGTTGTTCCCTGGCCGCCCACACCCCCGTTTCTCCACCCAGCCCCGTGCCAGCCCCTCAGGGCTGCCGTGGGGGGTTGGGTCGGCCCAACACTCACGTTGTCCTCCGAGAGCTTGTCGATGGTCACCTTGGCCTCCAGCAGGTGGCTGTTGAGGGCGACAATCTCATGGCTGAGAGCTCGTTTTTCTTCCTCATAGTGCTGGCCCTGGGGTTGGGGGACAGGCAGGGGGGTGGCCAGCGGTCAGCCAAGGCCTGAGACTCAAGCCCCGTTGTTCCTCCTGGCCTCCCCGGGAAGCGGGGAGGAGTTTGGAGTCCAGGGAATGCAAGGTCAGAGCACAGAGCGACCCAGGTTCCAATCCTGCTCTGCCAGTAAGGAGCTGAATAGCCCTGGGCAAGTCACTGATTCCCTGAGCCTCCGTTTCTCATCAGTACCGCAGGGACAGTGACAGCTGAGGGCTTGACAGCACCCTCCCATTCGGGGCGGAAATGGGGGTATGGCCCAGCCCCTCGGGGAGAGGGCAGGGTGGAAACGAGGCCTTTGGCCCAGCTCCACGGGCAAGGGCATGGTGGCCTGGCCCTCGGTCTTCACCAGGGTTCCAGAGCTGGGGGCCCGGGGCTGGGCGTGCTGGGGTGGGGCTCAGGGTCGTGGCCTCACCATGCGGAATAGCTTGTCCTCCAGCTCCTGGTTGATCCTCTGCAGCGCCATGTAGTTGCTCTGAATCCTGGAGTGGAGGCCGTGAGGTCACTGCCGTGCCAGGCCTGACCCTCCCGTGGCCCCTGCAGCCGTACGGCCCGCTGATGGCTGAACCTAGGCCCCCTCTCTGGTCTGATTGTTCCTGTGCTAGAAAACATCTCATTTAAACTAACTGGTTACCAGGGCCCAGGACCCCTACTGATGAGAAGGGAAAGTTTCTTATTTAGAAGGGATTCTGTCAGCCAGTTAATTCACATTTTACACATAGTCCTTACAAGTCTGCCTAAGGGGTTCCCCGTTCAACAGCAGGTTAGCAGGCAACAGGCTTAAGACTGTGCAATGAGCCCTGGGGTGATCACTGGAGACACAGGGTGAATAGGATACGGTTTCCCTAGAAGAGGCTGAGGTGGGGAGGCAAGTATGGGGTGGGAATCAATGGCTGCCCTGAGGTGTGATGGTGGAAGGGGCAGTGCCCACCTTCTCGACAGCCTGTGTGTAGTGTTAGTGCCTATGTCTTGCCAACAGAGAAACTGAGACTAGAGATGCTTAAGTAGTAAGGGACAAAGAGCCCCCCTGCAAATTCAGTGTTCTATAGAATCACAGGTTAGGTCCCTGGGTCGGGAAGACCCCCTGGAGAAGGAAATGGCAACCTACTCCAGTACTCTTGCCTGGAAAATCCCATGGACAGAGGAGCCTGGGGGGCTACAGTCTATAGGGTCACAAAGAGTCGGACATGACTGAGCACACAGTCCTCGATAAATATTTAAAACAAACCAAGCCAACAGCAAGCTGAAACTCCAATACTGTGGCCACCTGATGTGAAGAACTGACTCATTTGAAAAGACCCCTGATGCTGGGAAAGATTGAAGGCGGGAGGAGAAAGGGATGACAGAGGATGAGATGGCTGGATGGCATCACTGACTCAATGGACATGAGTTTGAGTAAGCTCCAGGAGTTGGTGGTGGACAGGGAGGCATGGCGTGTTGCAGTCCACGGGGTCACAGAGTCAGACACAACTGAGTGACTGAACTGAACTGAAGCCAATGGCAAAGTGTGTGTGTTTTTTTTAAACATTCTTTCTAAAGGAAGGCTGTAAAGTTCATAATATTTTTTAAGAAAAATATCCATATTAAATGTGCGTGTTGTGTGCTAAGTCACTTCAGTTGTGTCTGACTCTGTGCGGCCATCTGGACTGCAGCCTGCCAGGCTCCTCTGTCCATGAGGTTCTCCAGGCAAGAATACTGCAGTGGGTTGCCATTCCCTCCTCCAGGGATCTTCCTGACCCAGGGATCATCCCCGCATCTCTCGCGTCTCCTGCATTGGCAGGCGGGTTTGTTTTCAGGAATTTTCTTTTTAAGGGAGTCATCCCTCAACGGTCTCTAAATGCTGGTTCATGTCCAGGGCTAGACATCAGAGACCCAGGCGACAGTGGCTGGGGCCCTGGTGGGCCAGTCTGGGTCTGGAGATGGCTGCTCCTGCGTCACCATGCCGCCCCACCCCGTAAAGAGGACAAAAAGAATGAGCAGGAGACCGAGAAGCATCAGGGAAGCGCCTGTGCCTCGCAGCGGCCAGATCCACGTTCAGATCCTGATTTGGCAGCTCGGGGTACACGATGCGACTCCGGAAGAGCCACTTGGCCTTAACGTGCAAATGGTGTTACCCGCCGGCGCAGGGCCCCTGGCCTCGCCCTACCGGGCGCCCCAGAGCTCCGCCCCGTAAAGACCACGCCCCATCCAGGCCCCGCCCCGTGCAGGCCCCGCCCCCTCACCTGCGCAGCTTCTCGGTGACTTTCTCCAGCTCCTCCTGCGCACGGCGCAGTTCGATCTCCAAGAAGTGGCGGGTGGAGTCGAACTCGTTCTCCAGCTTCTCCAGCCGGTGTGTGGTGTAGGACAGCCGCTTGCGCAGCTCGCCCTTCTGCTCCTGCAGCGAGCTGCAACGACAGGTGGCGGCGGCGGGCCAGGCCGCGGGCACTGAGCTCGAGGCGCGATTGGGTGCGCGCCGGGCGCGCCCGGCCGCACCAGTGCATGCGCACACGCACCGCACCCAAACACTGCACGCGCGCGGGCACACACACACCACACCCCACAGGCACACACACACACACACACACACACACACACACACACAAGCGCGCACACCTCCCAGCCCCTCCCTCGGGGCTCACGGTCCCTGACACTGAGCCAGTCTGGTACTGGGGTGAGTGGGGGCGGCTGAAAGGACCCTGGTTTAAAGGTCGCCCAGCAGCAGCACCCCGCCCGGTCTGGGAGCCGAGCTCCAGCCGGCGCGGCTTACAGGGCCCCCGTTTTGCTTCTCTACAGCAGGGGCCCAGGCCGGTGAGGCCCAGAGTCAGCACTTCTACATCCTAGAGCAGCCTCTCTTCTTCAAGCGGGCTGCGTGCCCTCTGGGCCCGGGAGAGGAGGGGCCCCGTGCCCAGGCAGCGTCCACCACAGTGGCCAGCTAGCGGCACGGAGCCCCAGAAACTCAGAAAATCCCGGGCCTGCTCATGTCTCCCTCCAGGAAGCCTTCCAGAGGCAAGCCCGGCTCTTGCGCTCTACTTTCCCCCACAGACTGAGGGCTCCTCTGGGACCCCGGCCACTGAGTCCCCTTGCTCAGGGAAAAACAGGCGGGGGGTGGCTCCCGCCTGAGCCACATGCCACCCATTCACATGAGCTATCCTGGGGCATGAGGCAGGAGGGGCAGGTGTAACTGGCCACACCCTCCTGTCGGCTGCCACCCAGCCCCCAGAAAGCACCTAACCACGGCTGACCATGTGCTGCCCCTCTGAGGCACCCTTCCCTGGGCTGGCTGAGCGCGCAGAGGGGGGCCGCGGGGGGCAGACTCACCTTCAGCAGCTGGGAGGGCTCGTTTCTGTAGGGAAGGGACAGCTGCACGGTGGGTGGGGGCACCAGGGGAGTTCTGCTGGCTGTTAGCCATGAGTGAGGCTAAGACTCAAGCTGCCGTTCGGTGCCCTGGGTGTGCGCTTTGCTCAGTCACCCCCTGAACTGTGCCCCGTCAGCCCCTGCGCTACAGTCACAACGAAGCCCAGAGCTCCATGGCGTCACGGGGTAGGCGGGGGCCCTGCTGTCACACAGACCTGGCTGCCAGTCCCTGCCAGCCCCCCACCCCCGCAATGCACTTGTGACTGTCCCCCTCTTGCCCTAACACACAAAGCCCTGGTCCCAGAGAGGTGCCCAGGTGGGAGGAGGGGCCCAAATGCCCATCGTTTGCTGGAAGAAGCACAGCCCCCTCAGCGGGGCCTCTGGAGCCAAGGCCCCTTGGATGGTAACTTCTGGTGGGTTTGCTGCGTGCGGGCAGGAGGCTTTCTCCAGCACCTGGGGAAGAGTGATCGTCAGCCTCCAGCCTGATCACACGAACCACAGGTGTGACCACAGCACACACCCAGCAACCCTCCCGTAAGCATTCCTGGACCCCCGCCCAGGTCTGCATTTTTTCAAAATAAGTAAAAATAGAGTTGCCTGTGTTTTGAGAACCTCAGAGAAGGGCGGGGCGGGTCCTCCCAAGAGTTGATCCCCAGATAGATGCCAAATGACAAGCAAGCAAGGAGCCCAGTGACACAGTGCCCAGGGCTGCCCACACAGGCCCCGCCACCTCCCCCAGGCAGCACACCTGCCTGACTTCACTGCAAGCTTCCTGCAGCTATTGATTCCAGGCTCCCCCTTGGCCCAGGCCTGTCTCTCCAGTGGGCTGCCAGGCCTCCTGAGGGCTCCCCTATGTTGACCCCAAGGGTCCCTGCAGCGCATGGGGTAAGGGCAGCAGCCCCGGCAATCAGCCAGCCTGCAGGGTTGCAGGTGCACCCGCAGCCCTTGATCACAGGAGGTCCACACTCCCCAGAAAGAGGTGAGAGCACCCACCCTCCTCCTCTCAGAGCCAGCACCCTTCCCTCCCTGACCCTGGCCACCCGCCTGCAGCCACAGCTGGGGCCCTGCCATCCCAGGATTGTTCACTCCTGTTACCCCACCTTATCCCCACCATGGCATGTCCACCCTGCCCCCTCCTTCCCTCCTTGCCTTCCCTGTGCCCCCCGTTTACCCTGCACTTCACAGCAGTGGCAAACATGGTCCTTGGCCCTCAGAGTGAATCGTCTCGAGGGCAGACAGACAGTGAGCAAGGGGACAGGCTCCCCAAGAAGGCGAGTGGAGGAAGAAGCTCTGATGGGGCAGTGGGGTGGGCTCCAAGCAGAGCCAGGACCTGCCCCAGGGCAGTGTAACCTGCTGCTCACGAGGCAGCCGGCCCTGTCGAGCAGCCCGCCTCCACCTCCGTTCACCCGTGGCCACCGGATGTTCCTGCAGATGTGCCGGGCGGCTGTGCCCCCACCAGCCCCCAAACGCTGCTACCCTCCCTGAGCCCCTCATGGTCCCAGAGAGGTGCCCAGGTGGGAGGAGGGGCCCAAATGCCCATCGTTTGCTGGAAGAAGCACAGCCCCCTCAGCGGGGCCTCTGGAGCCAAGGCCCCTTGGATGGTAACTTCTGGTGGGTTTGCTGCGTGCGGGCAGGAGGCTTTCTCCAGCACCTGGGGAAGAGTGATCGTCAGCCTCCAGCCTGATCACACGAACCACAGGTGTGACCACAGGCACACACCCAGCAACCCTCCCGTAAGCATTCCTGGACCCCCGCCCAGGTCTGCATTTTTTCAAAATAAGTAAAAATAGAGTTGCCTGTGTTTTGAGAACCTCAGAGAAGGGCGGGGCGGGTCCTCCCAAGAGTTGATCCCCAGATAGATGCCAAATGACAAGCAAGCAAGGAGCCCAGTGACACAGTGCCCAGGGCTGCCCACACAGGCCCCGCCACCTCCCCCAGGCAGCACACCTGCCTGACTTCACTGCAAGCTTCCTGCAGCTATTGATTCCAGGCTCCCCCTTGGCCCAGGCCTGTCTCTCCAGTGGGCTGCCAGGCCTCCTGAGGGCTCCCCTATGTTGACCCCAAGGGTCCCTGCAGCGCATGGGGTAAGGGCAGCAGCCCCGGCAATCAGCCAGCCTGCAGGGTTGCAGGTGCACCCGCAGCCCTTGATCACAGGGGGTCCACACTCCCCAGAAAGAGGTGAGAGCACCCACCCTCCTCCTCTCAGAGCCAGCACCCTTCCCTCCCTGACCCTGGCCACCCGCCTGCAGCCACAGCTGGGGCCCTGCCATCCCAGGATTGTTCACTCCTGTTACCCCACCTTATCCCCACCATGGCATGTCCACCCTGCCCCCTCCTTCCCTCCTTGCCTTCCCTGTGCCCCCCGTTTACCCTGCACTTCACAGCAGTGGCAAACATGGTCCTTGGCCCTCAGAGTGAATCGTCTCGAGGGCAGACAGACAGTGAGCAAGGGGACAGGCTCCCCAAGAAGGCGAGTGGAGGAAGAAGCTCTGATGGGGCAGTGGGGTGGGCTCCAAGCAGAGCCAGGACCTGCCCCAGGGCAGTGTAACCTGCTGCTCACGAGGCAGCCGGCCCTGTCGAGCAGCCCGCCTCCACCTCCGTTCACCCGTGGCCACCGGATGTTCCTGCAGATGTGCCGGGCGGCTATGCCCCCACCAGCCCCCAAACGCTGCTACCCTCCCTGAGCCCCTCACACCCACCCACCCCTGAGCCCATCCAGCCCTGGGTGGGCAATGCCCTCAGCCCCTACCCCTCCTGGTGCGGGTGCCTGGGCCCCAGGCCTGAACACGCCTCCCTGGCCCTTCAGCTGCGCCCGCCTCGCTGCCTGCCCCCTTTCTCCAGCTCCACTGCCCAGGCTGATCCCAGGGCCCTGGTTTGTCCCTCACCCCACCCTGCACACCTCGGGCCACACATCCTCTGTGTCCAGCCCCACACGAACCCCTCCCAGGCCTCCATCTGGAGGCCCCGCTCTCTCTAGGGTTCCACGCTCACCCCAAATCCAGCTGCCCACCAGCCTCTCCTCCCAGAGGCCCACAGGTGCCCCTCACCCAGCGTGCGTGACACTGACCCCTTTCTGCCTCCTCCGCTGCCCATCAGTCTCCAGTCAGACCCTGAGAGGCCGTGGCGACCCCTCTTGCCTGTGGTCACCCTCCACAGCTTGTCACCAAAGTCCTGGCAAGCCACTGCTCAAGAGCTTTGGACACGTCCCCACCTCTCCTGGTCCAGGGAGGGCCCTGGGCTGGGCACCCCGGGGGTCTTCGGTCACCTGGGTGGTACCACCATCCCGGGGCATTTGCCTGAGCCCTGCCTGACCTCAGTCTCAGTCTCTGCGTCTGTAAAAGGGGGATGTGTGCACCGCACCCTGGAGTGCCCACTCTCAGGGAGCAGGGCTCTCCCTGTGGTCCCTGCATCTCTGTGATCAGAACCACCGGGAGATGATGCTGGGGACAGGCACCGTGGCCTCTGCCTCCCCTGGGTGTGGAGGTGGCTTAGGGGCCTCTGGAGTCTAGAAACAGGTGCACAGGGCAGGCGTGGAAACCCCTTGTGGTCACCCTCAAATCAGGGGCACCCTCCCAACTTGGGGGGTGGGGGTCAGGAAACCCTACTGGAAGCTCGATCTGGTGTGTGCGGGTGGGTGGGTGCTTCACGGTGTCCTCCTTGCCGGTGAGAAGTCCCTGGAAGGCTTTCCCAGCTCACAGGAGAGAAAGATGAGCGCTTGGCACAGAGCAGGGCCTGGAGGGACCCTGCTGGCCTCCCACCAGGAGCCTCTCTGGCCACTCAGCAGAGGTCCGAACCCACGGACCAAGCCCTGGGCTGGGCTGGGCTTCACCAGGGCCTGGCCTCCGAGACAGGATGGCTGCGAAGCAGGGCTGAGGATGCTGGGCCTTTTCTCGGTGGTGGTGGGGAACCGATGCCGATGCTGAATGGACGTCTGGGGACAGAGGCTGAGGAAGCGGGGAGACAACAGGTGTATTACCTGTCCCAAAGCGAGGGCGAGGACCTGGCCCGTCGGCCCTGCAGGTTGCGGGACTGCCCGAGGCACGAGGGCACCCAGGCGCTGCGCAGCCTGTGGGCGAAGAGGACAGAGCTGCTCAGAACGGGGACCGGGGTGCACGCCGGCCCGCCAGGGGCACGCAGTCACAGAGACATGGGGGGTCGTCCCCCCGCCGGCAGGAGAGCTCCTTGTCACCAGCACAGCAGCGGGGTGCTTGTGCCTGTGCCAGGGCATAGGCGCCTGCCAGCCCTGGTTGCTGGGTGCACTGCGGGCCCCGAGTCCCACTCCCAGGCCTGCACCCCCGTCTCAGCCTCAGAGGGGAGTCCCGGGGGCAGGCTCCACGCGGCTCCAGATTCCTGTCCAGCTGTTGCTTCTTTCTAGTGGGACCTGTTGGTCAGAGACCCTGAGAAGCGAGGAGGACGGCGGGAGGGTGACCCCCTGACCCTGCTGGGAGGTGGTGATCGGCGGATCTGTGTGGACATCAGTGGAGTATTCTGGAGGCCGTGGGGGACCCAGTGGATGTTAGTGGTTCAAGACAGGGCCCCCCTGGGACCCCTTCTCACCAACCCTGCCTGTGGCCTGTCCGGGCCAGGCGGGTGGGATACAGGGTGGAGGAAGAACCCATGGCCCCGCCCTGCTGGGGGCAGCAGGATGCCTCGGGCCTGAGTCTGCCGGGTCATGTCCTTGCCACGGTCTCTCCAGGGAGGCCGGGCCGGCCCCCCGAGCCAGAGCGGAACTCTGTGGGAAGATGCTGCCCCGGATGTCGGGCGTCCAAACAAGGCTTGGAGACGTGGGCAAGCGTGTGTGTGAAAGAGCCGCGGAATACCGTTGACAAAATGACCGCACAGGGATGGCCACTCAAGGTGAGGGAAGGGAAGAATGCCGACGTCGCTTGGGCCAGGTGGCGGGATTCGGGGCGGGTGCGACGTTTCCCTTTAAACTCTGCTGGATTTATCGTATTTCCTACAGTGAGGATGAAAACTTTTTAAAAAGTTTACGGAGGATCACATTTGGTTGCTCTCCCTCAAAAAGATTTCCAGTGTTTATCTGACAAGGGGTGGGTGAGGGTGCCGTGGAAGCTTCTGTGACCCTCTGTGAAACAGGCTGCCCTTGGCCCTGGTCTTCTGCAGGCTGGGCTGGGAGTGGGCAGGCTCTGCAGTTGAAACTGGATGCTGGGACTCCAGGCCTGGGGTCCGCTCTCGGGCAACGACCCCGGAGCTGTCCGGTGAGCAGACAGTGGGGGCGGGACGGGCTGGTTCTGCTCTCGTGGGAGCAGCCAGAGGCCCGGTCTCCCCTCGGTGGCTCCCGGGGGAGCCCCTTGCCCAGCCCTTGCCCGCCAGTCCGCATCCCAGAAGGCCCTTCGGCAGAGAGACCCCTGGCAGGTGAGGTCTCAGGGGAGTAGAAGGGAAACTGGGAGAATGGGCCCAGGGGAGGGGGCCGGGGGGCTTGCCTGGAAGCACAGGGAATGGGGCATGTTGCTGTGATCTGCCCCAGACCTCGCCTCGGTCACACGCAGGGCATCTGTGTCCCCGACAACTGCTCTCCTTCTGACCTCGAATCTCACCATCTCCAGCCTCTGCAATGCGGGGCACCTCTTGCTAGAGATACGACTGGTGTCCAGAGAAGTTAAGCAAGTCTCCCCAGATCACACAGCAAGTCCAGGGCGAGGATGAGACCACCCTCTACCCCTGACACCTGTTATGCTTGTGCCAGGTACAGGGTGGGAAGGATACAGGCACCGTGGGGACCCAGGGAGCCTGGGGACCTCCTTCCCTCCTCTGCGGAGGGGAGCGGTGCTCCCTGGTGGGTGGTGAATGGAGTAGGGCTGAACGAATGTCTGCTCTGTCGCTGGATGCTGGGTACACGGAGCCAGGAGCGGCCAGTCCATGTGGTGCCCCTAAAGGTTCCCCCATCCTCGTGTCCAGCATCACCGCCCCCCCCAGAGTCATGCTCCAGTGACACCAAATTGCTTATTCTTCACAGGCTGCAGGCGGCTTCTCATCTTGGTGACTTTGTCCCCACGTCCCCTCTGCCAGGATGGCACTCGCTCCCTTGGTCCAAGTTAACCCCTCCCCACCCAGGGCCTGGCAGGGGGAACCCTGACACCTGTACCAGCCCAGCCGGCCCCCCAGGGAGTGTCACCGGAGGGCTGAGCGCTCCAGGACGGTGTCTTGCTCCACGCCGGCCCTGAGTCCAGGCTTCCCCATTGGCCGGAGGGCAAGTCACAAAACCCATCCAGACCACGTCCACCTCCAGACAAGATTCCACCGCCGGCACCCAGTCCCGTCCATCATTCAGATCCGCACTGGACCCGCCTTGCCCAGCTCCCGGCTGCGCCAGAGTCCTCCTGGGTCCCTTCCTTCCCGTCCGCGGGGTCAGGGCTGTCCTTCCCTTGGGGCTGTTTCTGGGCTCTCCGCTCAGGCCCTGGCTCCTGGGACAGCCTGCTTTCCTCCACTGGGTCTCATTCCCGTGGGGACGACGATACCCCGGGACCAGCCCGGCCGGTGGGACCGCCTCCTTCCCACACCCCCTCGCCCCAGTGCCCGGCCCTGTGTCTGGACCAGCAGCGTGTGCTGTTGAAAGGCTGTGCAGACAGCGGGAGGAGAGATGCTGGTCTCGTCTCTGGGGCTGCAAGATGCGGGGTGTGTTTACATCCCTGGGGCCTACCATGGGGCTGGGTAAATGGTGGGAGGTGTGGAAAAGCCTCCCAAGTCCTCCCTCCTCCCCCGCGGGGCTGGTGAGGCCCACCTGGCTCCCTCCCCCACCCAGCATCTCACAGTCCCCTGGGAGCAGACCCCCTGGAAGTCAGGCTGACGGGCACGGGGATTGGCTGGCAGCTCTCCATGTCTCAGGCACGCCCGTCCAGCCCCTGGGCAGCCCCTTGGCTGACTCTGCCACAGCCTCACCAGCATCGTCACAGGCATGGGGATGGGGTCTCTGGACCCGGCCCCCAAGGTGCCAGATCCTGCAGGAGCCTGCGTGTGTGTGTCTGTGCGTGTGCGTGTTGGGGGAGAGGACTGTCACAGGGCTGGCCTGGGGCCCCAGCTAGGAGGGGACCCCCTGCCCAAGCCAGGAGGAGCGGGCCGGGGCAGGGACTCTATGCTTGCCCAGGCCCCACCCTCTCCTGCTTCCCTAACTGAGGTCATCCAGGGCACCTTCCAGCTTCTGGCCTCAGGGCCAGTGACACGACTGCTCTCCCACCCAGAGACCTGGAGACGCGGCAGGAGACCTCTCACCTCACCTACCGCGCATCTTATCAGGCAGCCCGCCTGGGAGCCCTCCGTAGGCAGGCAGACCCAGGGGTGCTCGGGGCCAGGCTGAGCAGGGTCACCCTTGGGCAGGTGGACTGAGCAGCTGCAGAGTCACACCTGGGCCTTTGTACACGCTGCCCTTCTGCTCAGAACGCCGCCTTTTTCTGCTCTTCGTTTCATTCTGTTTACCTCCTCCAGGAAGCCCTCCCTGACCTCCCTAACCTCGCTCTGTTGGGGCCACCTCTCCCTAGCCTGGGTGCCGACTCCCCGCACAGACGCACGACGGCCCCCTGGGGCCCAGCCGCCAGGCCTTCGCTTTCAGCCCAGTTAGCAGACGGGGCCCGGCAAGCCGCCACATCCTCTGTTGGGTTTCCTGCCTCACTTGCCTAGGAAACATCTTCACGGGCTCTTCTCTGCTCCATGTCCCCACACCTCCCTACCTTGCTTCCTTCTGCACTGAAGATGGGAACTTCCGCAGATGCCGCCGCCAGGGACCCCTCCTCCCCCAGCATCTGCCTCCCTGCTACTACAGAGACCCCGCCAGGCAGCCCCTCCGCCCACTGAAGGCGCGGCTCCACCCGTCTCCCAAGCCGCCCATTTCACTCTCTGTCCCTGCTCCTTTTCTCCGGCCCACAGACACGCAGGTGCACTTCCCACATTGAGAACAACCCTCTGCTGACCCTCCAGTACTGTCCTCATTCTCTGCTCCGAGACACGTCGTGTGTCCTCGCTCCTGGCCCACTAGGACCAGGGCTTGACCTGGCTCCTGCCAGCCCTTCTCAGTGCTCACGGGGCCTGCACCCAGTGGACCCCGCCCTCCTCCTGCACACCCCGCCCTCGCCCGGCCGACCGCCTCAGCCTCCTCTGCAGGTGGCCCTGTCTCCCTGACATCCTAACACCAGCAGGGCCCAGGGGTCCTGCCTCCTTCTCTGGGTACACTCCCCCCATAGTAACCCCTGCCACAGATACCATCACTCCACGGAGGACCCCCCAAATTTTTGTCCCCCCATCCCCCGACTCCAGGTGTGCGTACCCTCTGTGGCCTCCATCTCTGCTTGGGTAGCTTCCACAGACACGCAGGTGCACTTCCCACATTGAGAACAACCCTCTGCTGACCCTCCAGTACTGTCCTCATTCTCTGCTCCGAGACACGTCGTGTGTCCTCGCTCCTGGCCCACTAGGACCAGGGCTTGACCTGGCTCCTGCCAGCCCTTCTCAGTGCTCACGGGGCCTGCACCCAGTGGACCCCGCCCTCCTCCTGCACACCCCGCCCTCGCCCGGCCGACCGCCTCAGCCTCCTCTGCAGGTGGCCCTGTCTCCCTGACATCCTAACACCAGCAGGGCCCAGGGGTCCTGCCTCCTTCTCTGGGTACACTCCCCCCATAGTAACCCCTGCCACAGATACCATCACTCCACGGAGGACCCCCCAAATTTTTGTCCCCCCATCCCCCGACTCCAGGTGTGCGTACCCTCTGTGGCCTCCATCTCTGCTTGGGTAGCTTGCAGGCAGCACAGACCTGCAGGGCCCTCCATATCCTACTCCGCTTTCCTTTCCCACCTCGCCAGCTAGGCCAGTGACCCTCCCCAAACCTGGAGGCATCCTCCCCTCCTGTCTCTCTCCCAGGCCAGCAGCACCCACCACAGCCCTGCCTCCGAAACACATCCTCCGGCTCTTCCAGCCCCACCCGCCACCCTGGGACCAGCATCTCTCACGGGATTACTGCACAGCCTGCTAACTGGCTTTCTGCCCTCACCTGCTTAGCCAGAGAGGCCCCATGGAAGGCTAAGTTGGATCCACCCCCTCCCTCTGCTCAAAACCTGTCCCCACAGCCCCTACATCACTAGGGTCAAGCCAGACGTGTTCACTCAGGTCACCTGATGGCAGGTGGCCTTCCCTTCGACCCCTGGACCTCACCTTCCAGCCACAGGCAGCACACCTTGCCCCGGGGCCTTTGCACCTGCTCCTCTTCTGCCTGGATCCCTCTGCCTGACAGCTGCTCCTCTCCTCCTCCAACATTCAGACTCAACTTTCCTGAATTCCGCCGCACCCTCTCTCCCCCTTTCCCTGCTGGGCCCGTGTCCGTCTATGGCCTCACCCTGCCAGAGCGGGAGCTCCCCAGGACAGGGCTTTCTGTCCACCTCATTCCCGGCTGTGTCCCGGACCCTGCAGCAGAGCCTGGCAACCAGAAGGGCCCGGTAAGCATTCACTGAATGAATGGAAAACACAGTGAGCGCGTTTTACAGACGAGCCTGTGGAGGGGCCGAGGGAGTGCCCACCCGGGGTCCATAGCCTGCAGGCTTCCCGCCGATCAACCCAGATGCCCCTCAGCAGTGTCTGGTGCCTTTTCCTCTTTGCTCGCCTCTGAGGTCTGGGGCTGTAGGGGTCTGGCTTTGTTCTGTCGGCCTTGGCCAAAAGGAGTTGCTCTCTCATTTCCGTAAGGGCTGACCGCGCCCCCCCGCCCAGGCCCGAAATGATAGTGAGAGGGTCAACAGTAGTGTTTAATGTTAAGAATGTGCCGAACGGGGCACGGAAATACTTATGCTAAATAAGCATCAGCTGTTTGTTGAGATTGGGCAGCCCAATAAAGCAGAGGATGCCCAGTGAAATGTATTTAGATGGACTTAATTCATTGGGCATCCTGTACTTCATCTGGCAGCCCCAGGACGAAGGCAGAGGTGATCCTGTGGAGGTGGGCCTCCAGCCCCGGCAGGAGAGGTCGTCCATGCCCCCGCATGAAGCAGGCTGGCCGTCTGTGCAGGAGACTCAGCGTGGGGCAAAGGCGGGGGGTGAGAAGATCCTGGCAGGGCCAGGGTGTGTCCGGAGGAGAGTGTGGCTTGAGCCCAGGCCTGGGTCAGCCAGCCAGGAGGCCCCGAGCACCTGGCTCTGAGTGCAGGCCAAGCATCCCGTCCCGGCTCCCCAGCCGCTTGGGGCACTGGGAGCCCCAGGGGAGAAGGCAGGACGGGAGGTAGGCCGGGGCCGGGGCTGTCCTTCTGGCAGGTGGATCGGGACAGGGAGACCTAAGGAGGCTGCCTCAGGAGATGGGGGGCCCTCGCCTGCCTGGCCCTCTCTCCCAGCACCCAGCCCAGCACTGTAGCTCATCTACTCTCGTATCCCCTCTACACTGTAGGTGGAGGGGGCCTGGAGGGTGGGGCTGTGCACATTTTGGCCCTGGGCCCCTCCCTGCCCCAAGGTCACACCTGCTCTCTGCCCAGAGTTGGTGTTCAGAGGGTGTCCGCAGGGAGGATGGGGGGGAGCTGACGTCACCATGGGTTGTCCCCACTTCGGGTGAGCAGCTCCCCACAGGGCTCCCAGATGAACCTCTCAGCGCCTGCCACGCAGCCTTGGAGCCCAGGTGAGAAGGGGCTGCCATGCAGCACTGTGATGATCAGGTTCGTTACTGCCCCCACGGAACCCACATTGGCTCCACTAATTTGACCACCCCACCAGCTGGCTCACCCCTGCAAACAGACTCGGGCATGCATTGATTGGATCAGCGGGAGGGCCTGTTTTCTGGAATTTGGGGATCATAAAAGTAATCAGGACTCTGGGAGCTCACTGATGACCCCAGAGAGTGGAGTGTAAGGCACCTGCCCCCACCCAGTGTCCCCGCGTGGCCCCAGGCCCCTCAGGGATGCCCTTGGTCCCTGGTCCCTCTGCTCTCGCCTCCCCACCTACCCCGCCCCTTTCCACAGCCACGGGAGGCAGTCCTGGGGGCCAAACCCCAGTCTGGAAAAAAAGAACTGGTGTTATGATGAAGATGTTCGCTGCAACAGCAGGTGGGTGCAAGGCACGGAGGCTAAGGAAGGAGGCTGCTTTCGGCCTCAGTTTCCCCATCAGTGACCGAACCCCAAAGGGACACTTGTGACCACTGCCTTCTTCTGGAAGCACCCCCGGCTGACGTCGCCCCCTGCTCAGTCCTTTGGTCACCTGACACGCGGAGGATGGAGACGGGGGAGGTGGGAATGCAAGAGATTCTTGTGGGGTGGGAACAGGTGTCCTGGGACCCTCGGCCCTCATCACGGGGTGCTCTGCGGGGCGGGGTGCTCTGTGGGGCCGGGTGCTGTGTCCTGGCCAGAGGGCCAGGGCTGGGTGACTAGCGGTGACACTTGGAGGGGTTGCCCTGGGGGCGTTCTATCCTGGCTCCCAGGCTCCTTAACCAGGTGTCCTTGAGAAAGGAGCTGGCCTTCCAGGCCACCATTCCTTCCTCTGTGCAATGGGCAGCCTCCCCCGGTTCCTTCCAGAACCTTGGGTGAGGACTCAGCGAGGAGACTGTCAAAGGCATGCAGTAGGTCTCACTGGGTGATTGAATGGTTGAATAGGGGGGTGATTGAGTGATCTCAGGCAGACATTTCCAGAACCTTCAGCTCCATTGCTCAAGAAAGACCCCCAGGCCTTGCCCTCGTCACTGGCGCCCGATGGAAATGCCTCAGTACACTCAAAGGGCCTGTCCAGAGATGTGGGCCATGTGGCAGCTCTCAGGCGGCTGCGAATGTCAAGTAAGAAGGTGCCAGAGGGGCCCAGAGATCTCAGCCGGCCGGGGCCGGTCTTTTGCCCATGGTCAACAGGGTGAGGCTGAGGCTGGGAAGCAGGCCCAGGACACACCCTTGCTCTGAAACACTCGGTCACTGCCGGGCCTGGGGATTCGCAGGGAAAGCGCCTCCTGGGGGTGCAGCAGAGCCGGCCTCCTGCCCCCACTCTGAGATGCCCTGGCAGTCTTAACTCTGTCTAGGTCTGCAGGTCGCATCCTGACGCTCCATTTTGCCGGGTCCTCTCTTTTATGACAGGAATACTGTCATCTGCCTGGCGGTTGGGCAAATAGGGCCTGGGAACAAAGGGGACCATGTGGGGTGGGCGGGGGGCAGGGGGTTAACAGGCAGAGGCAGCCCACATAGTACCAGCCCTGTGCCTGGCTCCACGGTCATGAGTTCATTCTCAAAATGGCCTTCTAAGTTAGGTGTTGTTATTAGGATCTACGTTTTATAGATGCAGAAACTGAGAAGCAGAGATGTTTAGAAACTGGCCAAGTCTACCCAACCAGTAAGTGGCAGGTATGGGATTCAAATCCAGGTAAGTTCACCTTCTTACCCACATACTTCATCAGGGAGCCTTTGCAGAGGAGGGGGGACTCAGATGGACTCAGATGGGCTGTAGGGACAGGAGACTTTGAAGGGCAGAGCAGAAGAAGGCAAGATCGAACAGTCTATGTGGAATGAAAGTGGAAGTTGCTGTTGTGTGGGACTCTTTGCGACCCTATGGCCTATCCAGGCCATAGAATTCTCCAGGCCAGAATACTGGAGTGAGTAGCCTTTTCCTTCTCCAGGGGGTCTTCTCAGCCCAGAAATCGAACCAGCATCTCCTGCATTGCAGGAGGATTCTTTACCAACTGAGCTATCAGGGAAGCTCTGTCCACGTGGCGGGTCCCTTTATAATGTTCTGACTCCCAGAGGGAGAAACTGAAGCAACGTAGTCATTCACAGTTTAATGAGAATTAGCCCTAAAGACTTCCTCCCCCAGAACTATGTTTAGAAGTGAGGCAGAGCCAGGAGGAGCAGCTAGGCCATACAATGGGTCAGGTGGCCACAGAAGAGGGCACTGGGTGGCACACAAAAGCATTGGTTTTCGAGGGTAAATGGGGCCCTGGAGGGTCTTGGAGGTGTATCTTCAGCTCTGGACTTCAGGAAGGGCGAGGGCATGGCCCTCAGGAGGGGACATTGGAGGATGGCCACTGGGCTGTAAATTTTGGCCCAAACACAGAGAAGCCTCCTCCCACTGGGCAGTGACCAGCTGATTTGGGAGTCCCAGACACCTGGAAAAGCCCCTTTCTGCTTCTGGCCTCCGTTTCTCCAAAACCCGTCAGCTCCATATTCCGTCCTGGCTTGGAGGAGGATGCAGGGGGCAGAATGCTGAGGGCCTGAGAAAGGCAGAACTCAGCTGCCACGGGAGGAAGAGCGTTCCCTCGGCAGTGGGCCTTTGCCCATGTCGGTCGGACCCTCTGGTGGGAGCACCCTCCCCCATACCTCCTCATCTCCACCCAAGCATCTCCCTGCATCCAAGCCAAATCTTCTCCACTGGAGGCTCTCACAGGGTGGTATTTAAAAAAAAAAAAAAAAAACCCTGGGAGTAGGGTGGGAGGCACAAGTGTCCCCCAACACTCCCCTTTCTGGGGGTCAGAGTGGAGAGCCTTGGGCTTATTTCAGAGAATTTACTTAGCAACTACTATGCAACAGCTCTAAATGCTGCGGATCAGCAGTGAGCCGCTGTTCTCGTAGAAAGACAGATGAGAGACAAGGTAAATGAGTAAAACAAATTGAGAGTCAGAGGGTATCAGGGAGATGGAGATGAAGGCAAGGAGAGGGCGCATGGGGGAGGGGGAGCACAGGGAAGGGGGTCTGACTGTAAATGGAGCAAGTGGTCAGGAGCCCCCCCTACCCTGACCCCCTGACCATGAATGACTTTTGAGCAAGATGTGAAAGGAGGGGAGGCAAGGAGTCCCATGGACATCTGGGAAAGAACATTCCAAAAGGACAGGCACATGCAAAGGCCCCGGGGCAGGTGCCTGTCTCCTGGAGTTGAAGCGCAGCAGGGAGGCCTAGTGTCTCGGGGCAAGTGGGCTGGGAGATTCCCTGGAGATGAGGTCAGTGTGTCTGACACCTGTGAGGCGACCTGAAAACCGTCTGTCTCTACCTCTAGGACGTCAGCCTGGCACCTGGCACAGAGTCTCCAGCATGGAGAGTGGCGTCTGGCAGAGGCAGCGCTGCAACACACATCGGTGATATGAGTGCATCAAGCGTGTGGGGCTGAGCATTTGGGCGTCTGTGTGAAAGAAGAGTGCAAGAATGCACCGAAACCCCCAAACAAAAAAGCCCAAACCAAAACACAACCCAAACCAAGCCCCACAGAAGCAGAAAGAGAAAACAAACCCACACAAATCCGAACAACAAAGGACCCAAGCCTAAAGCACCTCCACAAAACCCCAAACAAGGAAAAGACAAAAAATTAACACACCCCCCAAATTAAGAAAGTACAACCCCCCAAACACAAAAACCCAAACAAAACACTCCCACAAAAATTTTTAAAAAGCACAAGCCCCCTAAACAAGAAATCACTCAAATAAAAAAAATTTAAAACTAAGCTACCCCTCACAAAACATAAAACTCATAAAACCAAAAAATAAAGAACACAAAACCCTCAAAATCCAGAAAAATAAAAAATCCATAAACTGAAAAAACAAAAAAGATTTTAACTCAAAAAACAAAACACCAAAACCAAAAATTTAAACCCACAAAACCATAAAACCCAGAAAACAAAACAAGCCAAAGCCCCCAAATCCCCAAAATTTAAACCCCTAAACAAAAATCCAAAACCACCCAAATTCCCCAAACAAAAATCAAAAACCCCACAAACCCAATCCCCCCAATTTAAAACCAGAAAACTCAGGAAACAATCCAAAAAGCAAAAAAAAAAAAATTGAACCCCAAAACGCCCCCCAACAAAAAAAATTTTAAACCCACAAAAATGAGAAAATAAAAAACTCAAAATTTAAAACCGCCAAAACAAAAAGCACAACTCCCCTCAAATCCCCAATGACAAAACAAAGAAACAAAACCTCCCCCCAAACCCCACAAAACACGAAAAAGCAAACCACACACACACAGACACACACACACACAGACACACACACACACAGACACACACACACACACATACACACACAACCAAACCAACCAAGGGTGGGAGTGGGGGGGTGCAGCGGCGTCCACGACAAAAGGAGCCCAACGTCAAAACCATGCACAAAAACCACTTTCAATAGGTTCATGACATCAGAAGGGTTGCTTAAACAAGGCACAAAAATCTTCCATCAGAAAGTAAAAAGCCTAAAAGATTCGAGAGAAATTCAACAGAATTAAAATGAAGAACTTCTGTTCATCAGAGGACCATTGAAAGAGCCGGAATCCAGCAGCCGGCGGGAGGTGCCTCTGCCACACATGTGACCGGCGAGGGCTCTCTCTGAAGAGCTCCAAATCAATACCGCAACTTGATGGAAAAACACGCAGAAGTCTCCCGCTAGGAAGCCCCAGCCGGCTATCATCCAGGGCCGCGCAATGACCGCGCCCGGAGGAGCAGCCGCTCCGACTGCAGCCTGGCAAGCCAGGGCTGGTACCCGGGTGCCCGGTGCGCGGAGGATGCGGAGATGCAGGAAGTCCCGGGCCGCGGGGAGGGCGTGGCCTCCCCGCCGAAAGCTGGCCGTGCGCGAGTCGCCTCCACCCCAGGACCCGCCCCCCTGCACCCCAGCAGTGCGGCTCCCGGGTACCCTGGGGGGAGGCTGCACGCTCGCGCCCCCCTCCAGTCCCCAGACCCGGACAGGCACGGTCACAGCATCTTCATTCGCTACGGTCCGGCTGGAAGCGCCCGGACAGCCATCGGCTAATAACCAGATCGCAGCAACTTCGCTCACAGCCGCCGCCGCGCCGTTCCGAGACAGCCAGCCATCCGCAGTTCCTCGCGCAGCTAAGAACGCCTCTCCAAAACATCATTGTTTTGGTGGGGGTTAAAAAAAAAGCCAACCTGAAAAGCACAGGCTAAAAGACAGCACATGTATGTTAAGTTCTAGATCAGACAGGACAAAAAACCAAGTCTGTCAGGGATGCTAATGAGCGGCCAGATGAAAACAAAAACGAAAACAAAAACAAACCCAACAAAAACCCAAGCAACCTTCATCACAAAAGCTAGGATCCCGGAGACTTCCGGGGGAGGTGGAGGGGGCTGTGATGGGGGAAGGGGCTTGTGGGAAGTTGAGGGGGCGGCTCCCTGGGAGGCAGGCAGCACTCAACTTCTTGACCTGGGTGGCGGGCTTCTTAAAGTTAACCTCTAACCTGCACGGGGAATTATTACTTTTTCTAGGTGTCTATCACAGTTAACAACTTTGAAAAATTATGTTGTGGGGGAGAGGCGCAGACTCTAACAGGTTTGTGGTTGGGTTTCCAGGGCCCCTTCTGTGTCCCACGTGCCTTGCGGGGCGACGGACCCACTTCGCTCTGTGACAGAAGAGGGGACTGAGGCTCACGCAGCAGAGTGGCCGTGGCGGGAGCCAAGGCGGGCGGACTGGTGCGGAGGACGGCAGAGGAGGGGATTAACTTGGGGATTAGCTGAGCAGTGGCTCGCACACAGAGAGCCAGCTGGGATTTGCTAATATCTGCAAATATTTGAGTGTCACCGGAAGAGTTTTTCAAGCAGAAGCAGGATAGCTGAGTGAGCTACAGGCAGGGGGCATGCATCGGGCCAGAGCAGAGGTGCTGGACCTGGGGCTGGAGAAACGGACTTCCAGGGGCTTCTATCTGGGGTGGGGAGGACAGAGGACACCCCGCTTCCCCGACCTCCACTCCCCACACTTCGTCGATCTCCCTGACCACAGCCTCACTTCCTCAGGCCCCCAGGATCCCGCACTTCTTAGAAGGCTCCTCTTATCTGTCCTCCTTGCAAACTTCTGTTCATTCTTTAAAGCCTTGGCTCAGGTGTCCCTGCTTCCAGGAAGTCCTCTCTGATTCCCCCAGCCAGTGTTTCCAACCTGGCATCCCTGGGAGCATGTGTGGATGGGTTTGGGTCCCTGTTCTGGAGGGCTGGCCTGTCTCAGGGCTGGTGCAGGAGCTGGATACAGAGAGGGGGGTGAACCCACCTGGGGGGTGAGGGAGGACAGAGTCACAAAAGCCACTGAGAAAAGATGACAAGGAGGGTAACTAGTTTGCCATGTGGACAAGAAGGTGGGTGGAAGGGCATTCTGGGCAGAGGGAACAGCATGGGCAAAGGCAGAGAGGCATGAAGGTGACAACTTGTTTGGGACCCAGAGGTGAGGGTGCAATATGGGGTGGGTGCTGGGAAGGAGAACTCAGGCAGAGAGGGGCGAGTGCAGGGTCACCCCAGCTGGGGACCTGAGGATGACAATGAGCCCTGTGGTTCTTGGCCCTGCGGTGTGTGTGCTTGTGTGACAAGCATTGGATGAGGCAAAGGACCTGCCATCTTGGAGCTCAATTCAGATTTCTAGGCCCACCTGCAATGAACAAGAGGAAGGATCCCAGCCCAAGGTCACCATTCTGGACACACAGGACCCCTTCCCTTGGACCACACATGAATCTTCTCCTGCCTGGGAACCCATAGTTGTACAGCTCAGATGCCCCACAGCGAACATTTACTTGGATCCCTGCTGTGGGCCGGTTCCCAGGTGGGGTCTGTCATCCACAATAGCTCAGGTCATCCTCCCAACTGCCCTAAAAGGTAAGGGTGGCTAGGATACCCACTTTACAGATGAGGAAACTGAGCCCCAGAGAGGGTCAGGACTTTGCCAGAGGACCCCACAGCCTGTGACCTACACTGTGGGGGGGCATGTGGACCAACTTCTCCTACATCCCTTGGGGCTTCTTGGTCCTGGACTCCTGACACTAATTGCAGGGCACAACCTCCCAGGGGCAGCCCCAGCTCTGGCCAGGAAGAAATAGTCTGGAAAAGCCCTTGAGGGAGCTCTGACACCACTCATGGGGTGAGAAGGAGAAGAGGGTGGAGGTGCCCCAATTCTGGGAGGCTACGCTGGGTCCTGGCCACATGGGACCCCCCAGTCCTACCAGTTCTGGGGCTCTGCTTCCGCTGCCCGAGTGCAGCCCACAAGCCTGGGCCCCAGCCACGCCACCAGTCTTCAGGATTTAGCTCAGGGAAGCCCTCCACCCACCCAGCAAAGAGATGCTCTGTGCGCTCAGCATCTGGGGCAGTGGGTCTGCCCACCTGGCTGGCCTGTCTGCCTGTGTTCGTAGCTAGGCAGGGCCATGTCTCTGTCCCTACTGCCCAGAACACAGGGACAGGTGCTCCAGAGTCTTGGCTGGGCATGGAGAAAGAGGGAACGAGACACAGGACCCTAGAGGGCTCTCCCCCAACCCTGGTCTCAAGGTGCTCCATGAATGGTGCCTTTTTTCCCCAAGTCTCAGCTAAGTAGGGACCCCTCCTCCACAGAGAGCCCAGTCCAGTGCCGGTTCTGGCGAGATACAGCCAATGGGGGTAGCGGGGAGGGTCCTGGGAGGTTCAGATCTGAACTCATCTATATGGCCAGGGGCACACGGCCAGAGCTCCCTCTGGACCTTGACCAGGACTAGGTGGGCTTGGCCAGTGGATGTTTGGGACATTTGGATCTGAGCTCCTAAGCTCTAAGAGCCTGGACCCCTCCTTTCAGCCCCAGACAGATGGGTTCTGGTCCTTGGGGACCCACAGAGGTGGGCTGCACTCAAGCCCAGTGGCCAGAAGATGGCCCTGCTCTCATGTCCAGTCTGTGGCCAGTCCATGTGAGCCCACCTGTCCCCAGGCTCCTACCTGGGCGTGCCCAGTGACCCATCCACGGCAGTGAGGGTCACTTGGGAAGGCCCCAGGACCCTCCCCAAGACCCAGGGACCCGTCCTGGAACAAGCTGGGCTCTGCGGGCTCCCTGCTCCTTGGGGAATGGGTAGACGTGCTACCTAGTGTCCTCCCCAGGGATGCTGATCCTGTTCTTGGCAGGGGGAAGGAGGAGAGTTGGGGGGGAGGCCAAGAGAACCCCCCAAGCCCAGGAGCAGGGCCTCCTGCCCACACTAAGTCTAGGCTCAGCCTTCGGAAGGAAAACAGGAGGTGGGGTGGGGGTTGTGGGGGGGACGCGCAGTATTACCAAAGTGGGGGTCAGGGGGCTCGAGGGAAGTTATGAATATTCAAATCGACGGATCCCGGGCCTGCCTCGAAGGGCACCCAGTAGGAGTCCACTGAGGCTCAAAGTTTAGCACCTGGAGGGAGGCCGAGGGGAGCACTCTCCAGGCGCCGTCGCGGGATTCCCCCAAAATGGCTCCAAGACGCGACGGCCTGGCCAGCAAAGAGGACTCCATTCCTCACCCGCCCCCCAGCCCCACTGAGGCGCAAACTTAAAAGCTCAGAACCAAGCAACTGTCAGCTGGGGGATGGGAGGGGTGGCCGGCGCGGGGAACTGGGTGCGTAACCACAGAGCAGAGACCCCGAGGGTCCCGGGGGACAATCCAGAGTACAGGGCAGGGCCCAGGGGATCGCGGAGGCCCGCGCGCGCGCGCGCCGGCCAGGCCCTTGGTGGCGCGCCCCCACCCACAGCCGCAGTGGCCCCAGCCCCGCCGAGGACCCCCGCGCGGGGCTCCCCGCTGTCCAGTCGCGCGCGCACCCACACACGCACCACACACAGGCACACCGGCCCGGGCCAGCCACGCTGGGCGGTCGCGGACCATAGATGCGCTCAGGCACAACAGTCCTCTCCCCTTGCCCTCCCCAGCGCCCCCATCCCCGACCCCGGCCCGGGAGCCCCGGCACGGAGGACGCTCCACTCACCTGAGTTTCTCCATGTCTGCGGCAGAGGCCTGCGAGAAACCAAACGAGAGGGTCAGCAGGCAGGAGTCGTGCGCTCCGCGGCCGCGCCGAGCGGGGCTGGGCACCGCGGGCACAGCGGCGGGGCACCCGGGCGCGCCTCGGTGGTTGGGAAGTCCGGCCCGCGCGCCCCCAGCCCACACTCACCGGCCGCGGTCCCGGGGACTCAAGGGGTGCGCGGGGGCCTCGACAGAGTAACAGGTGAGCCCGCCCGGGCCGCCGCGCACCGAGTTACGCCCCCCGGGGAGAGGAAGGGGCTGGTCCGGGGACTCGGGACCGCACTGCCCGAGGCGATCCCGGTCTCGCCCGCCGGAAAAAGAAGGGATCCGGCCGGACTGC